>PVJH01046592.1:0-11743 GCA_004026705.1 Nesogale talazaci | reverse complement strand
CCGCAGAGCACCCCGCTTCTGGCATTAGAGGCCCGCATGCAGAAGGGGAGGCGCTCAGCTGGGCCGCAGCCCACTACTGCCCAAACTGCATACTCTTAGTGCCCCAGGCAAGGACACTGGAAAAGCAGCCCACTGTCACTCAGCTCACACAACCCTGACGCCGCAGGGATGAAGACAATGTTAAGCTTTTCGGGTGGTGACGAGCCCAGTCTTGGCTGTTGTCTCAGGAGCTGGGGCACAAAAGCAGCCCAGCCTGCGGTGCCCTGGTGTGGGCTTATCCGCCCCGACTTGACTGGGGGCACGCTGAAATCACGAAGCCGTCCACTGAGAAGCCCTCCCACCTTGCACTCGCGGCCACAGGCTGGCTGACCTTAACGATGGCGGGGTCTGTGAGACTCTCATTGAGGATGTACATGTCACTACGAAGCTCCAGGGTATCCACGATGAAGTCTTCCGAGCGCGTGGATATTTGCATCAGGCAGGTGAGCCCCAGGAAACTCCTGTACGAATGGTGCTAACACATGGAGATGGGGAGGGGGAGGAAGAGAACAGGGTTACTAGGCTTTCTTGTCCGGTTTTTGAAAAGCCACCTACAGAGAGGACTTGTACAATTACCGAATTATTCCCAAACACATTAACTCAATACTTCTCAAGTACTTGAACCCGTAGAAACATTCAATTTCACTCAAGGTTATTTCAAGTTACCTCCAAGTCGACAGCAAATTCTTTACAATTCAAGAGCTTCTCGTTGAGCTCCACGAGTTCGTCCAGGGAGGATATGAAATGGCAAGGTGTTTCTTCTACAGGTCTGTACAACTGGATGCAGAAATTATAGTTAGGCAGAGAGGGGACTGGAATCGTCATTCTTCATAAAGCAAGACATGACTCCAAAGGGGAGAGACACCCAAGGTAGCAAACTGCTGCCGCCGCAAACACATTTAAAGAAGATCCCTCGTTGGAGCCTTCCTGGGCCGCTCAGCCCCGGGGCTGGCATAGCGAGTTACGCCGTACGTCAGCAGTCTGAATCCATCCCACGGGAGAAAAGAGGAGCCTTTCTATCCTGGAACGATGTGAGGTCTCAGAAACCCCACGGGGCACTTCTGGCTTGCTCTTTATTGCTGCTCCCGCTCAGAAGCGCACAGGCAGGGAGTTTGGTGTGGACGGCTTCCCCGCAGGCTGGGCACTCACCTGGGGCTGGGGCCTCTGCAGGACTGACTCTGGCGGTGCAAAGTGATCCAGCTCATACTGGTAAGGGTGTGCAAACCTGAATAAAACACCAGAGGGACTTGTGGGCCTTAATTTTGTCATGCCAGGCTGAGTCCCGGTGGCATTGCGGTTGTGCGCGGGACTGTGGCCCACTGGGATGGAGGTTTGATTCCAGCTCCATGGAACAAAGGTTGAGCCTCCTACCCCACCACCAGAGGGCAGTGATGCCCGAAAAAAACAACAAAAAAAAGTTTCCCTACATGCAGTGATGCCCCCCAAAACAAAACAAAATTTTGTCATGCCAAGGAAAACCAATGACTCTGATTAAAACAGAGAGAACACTGTGACATGATTTCCTCTGCAAAATAAAGCATCATTAATTCAATCGCTACAGCGCCTCAAATCGACCAGGTGACCTCTGCTCAGCATGACAACCTGATCATCACAAATCTACTCACTGAACAGATGTGCTTACTTATGCCGCAGACGAGAGACTGTACTTCCAACAGTTGGAAATAAATAGCAAATCCGTGATGTGAGTGAGGGTGAGGCAAATATTGCCGGTTGGAGTACCACGTGTCCCCTTTCCCGCTGCTGAAGCACACACTGCTCAAAACTGGTGAGCCGGTGAGCTTCATGAGGGCCAGAGTGCCCTCGATCACCGTTCTTTCCTCAGCAGCCAGTGTCAGCCTCCCAGGGCAGGGGGTGCAGACGGAACACATGCTCGGGGACCCTGGCCACACTGGTGAGAAAAGGGCGGACCCTCAAAGAGCTTGTACTCCTTTCTCCCAGTATACCAAGAACAAGGTCCATTGATTTATCCAAAGTGGACTTTTTCTTCAAGAAGCCTATTCTGCCAGTGAAAACGGTCTTCTCCTTCCTGGGCTCATCAGGAAACCTGCCTTCCTGTTTCACACTCTCTGCTGCGCCTGCACCAAGCATGGCAGATGGGACCGAGGAGAGACAGGCCCGTGCGAATTCAGAGTCCCCATCCTGTTTCCACATCTATAAATGGGACAGCCCTCTGTCCACACGAACAGGAGCTTTCACTGTTGAGGGGAGCCAGGTTAGGGTAACCTCCCCCCTCCTCGAGTTCTTGTTTTCCTGCACACACTGTGCAAAGGCAAAAGATGGCCCGGAAACAGGCCCACACTTACATGTCTTGCTCAACCTGCTGGGTTCTCTGCTGATGGATGAAATCCGCCAGGGCAGGTGGGACGTCCAAGTCTTCAGGGCGATCCTGTGGACGTGCCCGCCTCTCTTTGGAAAGTGCTAGGTGTGCAAGCAGTGACACAAACACCATCATACAAGCCGCACACACACTCACATCTTTTCTAGCTCTGGGTCCCTCTGAAAAAAGGAGGGTCTGCGAGCAGCCTGTCCCTGGACTTGATGTTGCACCAGGCTGTCGGGATGTCCAGAAGGCAGGCAGACTTTACCCGACTTACCCTGAGGGAGGGGCCTTTGAGCATTGGGCTTGATGAAGATTTTAGGGAGAAACGGTGTGTTGGAATTGTCGATCTTCTCTTGAAACTTGAGCTGAGGTCGGATGATGTTTTTTGCATGAAGCAGCCGGAAAGTTTCAGACTTTGTTTTTTTGCTATATTCTCCTGCCTGTGGTCCAAGAATGCCGATATTTTATAAGACAGTAATAAGTTACCATAGAAGACTCAGTCCCACGACAACAACAATTCACTGAGGAATCTTGAGGGTGGCCTGTGGGGTGGGGTGGGGGTGGAGGACGACACGAGAGAGGGTGCTAGCTGGTTGTCAGAACAAATTGATGAGACAAACAATAAAGAGGGTGGTGGTTGGTTCTGTTCACAAGAGATTAGGAGGGAAATGTAAACCAGGGGGTGCTGAAGCCCAATTATAAAGGTGCCAGGAAGACCTGCAGCACACCTGGCAAGAAGCCCTCACCTTCCGGTTCCAGCTGGACACGATGGTTTTGGGGACCTGCAGTCCCGCAGGGAGGACGGGCTGCTGGTTCTTGTTCACGCCCGAGGCTTCATCCAGTAAGATGCCCTACAGAGGAAGAAGGTAGGAGGTGAAAGGGTGCCGAGGGTGCAGTCAGAGGGTTCTTCAGCCACCCCACTGCCAGCGCCTCGGTTCCGACTCGGAGGGGCCTGAGGGAGGGTTTCCCGGGTGGCACAGCGTCACGGGAGCAGAGCCTCGTCTCTCTCCTGCAGACCAGGTGGTTACATGTCTGCTGCTTACTGGACAGTGCCACGAGGACTGGTGCTAGTTACCGACACGTGTTAAGAAGTATATTCTAGCCATTATCTGTAGGAGGACATAGATGTAGGCGGGAATATAGAAATCTGGAAGGCAGGCCTAATGAAGAAGCAATCCCAAATTCTTAAAGAATTCTTTGCTTAAAGGCAGGGCTGTAACCGTTCATTTCTAGACCTTCAGTGTAGTCTCTCCCTCTGTGAACAGGGCGGAAACTGCTGGTGATTCAGTGTGATGTGGGCACTGGAACAGCCCCTAAACTGCCTGCGGGAGCAGACCAACAGTATCTAGAACAGGACGCTGGGCTCCTTCATGCTGTCAAAGTAGGTGTGTGACTGTGTGTGACTGTGTGTGTGTGTGACTGTGTGTGTGTGTCCGCTAGTGTGGCAGAACTCGAGTGCACACAGTTATGAGGAACCACGGAAAGGTCTGGGGACAATAAGACTAAGGGAACGACCTCCTGGCAGGTTACCCCAGGATGTAACTGTCTCCAGGACTGTCACGTGGTTGAGGGCAGGCTTGGGTGATCTCTGCCCTGCTGCAAACAACGTTCTACGGCAGCACCAGCTGTGACCAGGCACACGCTGGAGCGAGGGATCTGCATCTCCCCCAGTCTGGAGCCTCGGCACGCTCAGTCACAGCGCAAATGAGCGGAGTGTAAGTGGGATTGATACGCAGTGTCTTTGCTTACATTTGCAAACCTGGGATGGATGGGTAATAAAGTGTGTACAAAATAGGTTTCCCCGATTACAAGGATCTACATATACCCTCCTCCCTGGGGTACAGACAACCGGGAAGTGGGTGAAGGGACACATCGACAGTGGATGATGTGACAAAATAATGATAACTTATAAATTTTAAGGGTTCATGAGGGAGGGGGAGTGGGGTGGGAAGGGAAATATGGGGAGCTGATACCAGGGGTCTGAGTAGAAGGAGGATGTTTCAAGAACGATGATGGCAACAAATGTGTCAATGTGGTTTGCATACAATTGATGCATGTAGGCTGAGCCCCGGTGGTGTAGTGGTTGAGTGCGGGACTGTGGCCCATTGGCTTGGCAATTCAAATCCAGCAGCAGCTCTCTGGGAGCAAGGCTGAGCAGCTCCCACAACTACCAGAGGGCAGTGATACCCCCCCCCAAAAAAACAATTGATGCATGTATTGGTCATGACAAGAGTTGGATGAGCCCCCCCAAAATGATTAATTAAAAAAAAAAAAAAAAGGTTTCCCTAAGGCAGCTAGAGATGTCAAAACTGAGATTCATTTTCCTGTTGAGAAGGAACAACAATATTTGAAGACAACTGTATACTTATCTTTGGGAAAAAAGAAACCAATGATCAAAGAAAGGACGCATTAAAACCAGTAAGAAATGCTTAATGGAATGCCTTATTTTCTAAGGTGCTTGGGTCTCTATTTTAATAACACATTTGTTACTATTTTAAGACAAAATACTCACCACTCTTTCCAGAATAACATCATTTGTATCAACGACTAAATCAAACTTGTCTTCCACCTCCGTCACTTTATTTCGGTCCTTAATGTTGCTGCGACAGCCATGGTACTGCATCACCTTGCTCATGCTGAGGACGGGAAAGCAAGGTGAGGGGTGTGCCTGGCACCCAGGGAGGGTTTGGCTCAGCTTGATCTGGCACGCACGCATGGTGCAATCCCAACCACTAAAATCTCACTCTGCATTTCAAAGATGCAACCTTTGAAGATGCAAATTCTAACAACACCCCAACTGAAATTCTGTTATGGTTCTTTATTCTTCTCCCGTCCCACCTGCCCCTGGTACCCATCTGACCACTCTCTTTCTCAGTGTATTTGCCTATTCTGTTGTTGATATAAGTGGAGTGACACGGTGATTTGCCCTTTTGTGTCTGGCTTATTTTGCTTCACCAAGTGTTTCCGAAGTGGCACCCATGGTGTGGCATGCTCCAGAACTTCACCTCTCTTTACCAGTGGCGACTGTCCTATTGCATGGCTGTGCACTCATCTGCTGTGGCTGCTGGGGTGGCCTCTGCCTTTGGCTGCTGTAACTGTGCAATGAACATTCGTGTAGAAGTAGCTGTTTGAGTCCCTGCATCCAAGATTTTAGGGCTTATTTCCGGGACTGGAATTGCCGGGCCATATAGTAATTTTCCTTCACCTTATTCAGTCTGTGGGGGGCTAAGCAAATAGCCCAAAAAACCAGGCTACATGAAGAATTTAGCATCAAGATTGGAAGACGACACATTCATATCATGTGGTCAGCAGATGACACAGCCTGGCTTGCTGTAGTGAAGAGGACTGCAGTCTTTCGCCCGGATGACACTCACTGTGAAGACACAGTCCTCACACAGGGGCTAGTATGCAACGTCACGAGAAATGGAGAAGAGATGGAGGTTAACAAGGACTTGATTTTCCTTGGACCCGCAATCAATGCCCAAGGAAGTTCTCAGTCCATGCATAAGTATACAGGTATGCTAAATAGAGGTGGACGGTCACACAGGGACCACACAAATGGCACACAGGTGAATAACATATCTACAAAGTATCATGTATATAACATGCAGAGGAACCTAATCCCAGGGTGGCGTGGTCTGCCCTCATATCTGTATAATGTGAGCGCTGTGTGTGTAAAACTACGTTTCATCCAAATGCACAAGGCGATTTCAAAAAGTTTGTGGAAAAATGGAATGAACGATAATGGGGGATGGAGAGTTAATAACAATGAGTATGAGAACAAAATGTTCACAACTGATTGTGTCGATGACTGCGGAAATCTTAATGTGATGGCGTGCTTAAATTGTATGATATAATTGTGTGCGAGACTGCGGCCCACAGGGTCGACAGTTCAAATCCGGCAGCAGCTCTCCAGGAGCAAGGCTGGGCTTCCTACTCCCACCAGGGAAGTGATGCCACACACACACAAAGTTGTATGATAAAAGAAGTAAATGCCAACAAAACTATTTAAAAGAAAGATAATCGGGCTGAGCCCCGGTGGCGTAGTGGTTGTGCATGGGACTGCGGCCCACTGGGACGGAGGTTCAATTCCAGCAGTGGGGCTGGGTCTCCACTCCTACCACCAGAGAGCAGTGATGCCCCCCCCCCCCCAAAAAAAAAAGAAAGATAATGGACTTTTCCCATAAACTTTTGGAAATCCTTTTATATACAGGCATGGCTGTGGCTCTTCTGCATGCATCGCTATGTGTTACATATATATTCATACATGTCCTACAGCACATGGGGGGCACGATTAGGGAAACTTCCTAGACATAAGTGCTTACGGCTCACAGGACTGACCTACTGAGCTTGCGGGCTAAGGACCCCAGTCTTGGTCATAACGAAGTCACATGGGCATAGCTACGCCAATGAGCATCACATAGGACCTACATATATCCCCGTCTGGTGAGTAGCACCGGGGGCCCTAAGAACTTCTGAGCAGCTATTGAAGATACAGCTACCGCCCCTTCCCATCTGCAGCAAAGGAGACTGAGGAAACCAAAGGCCCCAGGAAGCAGTGAGCCCACAGGTCTAATGGCCACCTGCACCTGAGCTAGATGGTCTCCAGCTACCACCACCAACGGTGGAGTCTAAGGTCATCGTCAAAAGTCCTGGTTAGAATGGGCGAGGAATACAGCACATAATTCACCTTCATGGAAAGGGCCAGGCTCCCTGGAGGAGCCCCCGAGACTCCTGCCCCAAGAGAAGTGTCTCACCAGGGAATGAAGCCACTCCTGGAGGCCCCCTTTCAGCCAACAACAGACAGGCCTCGCAATAAGCACAGCTTTGAAAGCAGTGATGACCATTGGGAGGAATGGGATCCAGAGGAAAAGAGCCTCGTAGGAGACCAAAGGACAAGCGACATTTACTCAGAAACGCAGACGAGAAGGCAGGGACGGGGCAGGGAGGCCAGATGAGTGGAAACGAGACACCTGAGCTACAATCGGGGAGAGTGTTGACAGAATCCAGGGCTGGGCACCACCGACATGGAACCACTGGTATGTGAACTGCTGGTTCATCAGGCATGCTATGTTCATCCACAGCACAACACAAAGTTTTACAAGTACAGGTGACCTGAAACGGGGAAAACACACAAACCATATACACCGTGGGGTAAACTTGACCTCTTTAAAAGACCTCACTATGGGGCTTCTGACTCAAGTCTTAGTATTTTCAGTCATCTGTCTCACAGGCGTGGGAGAGGCAGACCAGGAGCAGGGTCATGCAAAGGAGAATGGGCGCTGTCAGACCACGGGGTTGCAGAAGGACAATGAACAAACCCTGGATCGTCGGAAGAACAAACACATCTTGTCTTGGAAGGACAGCCAGAAAGCATCTTACAAGCGAGGATGAAAGTGGTGCCAGGAGGAACCAGGCCCTGGAGAAAGACTGCCTGCTTGGTTAGGCAGGGTGAGCCCCAAAGAGGAAGACGCTGGGAGAGACAGACTGACAGCCGTGGGCTCAAACACAGGACTGGCGCGCCTTGTCCTGCTGTCTCGAGGGCCGGCCGGGCTGGAGTGGCCTGAATGGGCCCTCACAGCAGAGGCAATTCCACGGTCCACTTTTGAGGAGCCGCTCAGCTGCCTTCCACAGAAGCGGCGCTTCACATTCCTGCCAGCCAGGAACCCAGGGTTCCACGGCCTCGAGGCTTTCTTATCGATAAAGCTTGCACCCTTCATCGCTGTCAAAAAATACAACACTAATGGTTTGCTCTTCAGCAACTCACTGAATGTCTGAGACTCACTTTTCTCATGTGTTAATCCAGGAGGTTTCTTTAACCTTTGAACCTGAAAGGTGTCTTTGAGTTTTTTTTGTTTTTTTTTTTTGTGTGTGTGGGCATCACTGCCTCTGGTGGTCGTGGGCGCTACCCAGCCGCCGCTGGATTTGAACCGCCAAGCCTGCGGGCTGCAGTTCCACACTCAACCACTTACGCCACCGGGGCTCAGCCCTGAAAGGTGTCTTTGAATTCTAAAAGTTATACAAGAGAGCTTCAAAAAGTTGGTGGAAAGATGGATTTGAAGGAGAATGGAATTGCTGAAATCATATTGCGTAAACAGTCACATGACCAGCCTAAAATAGCCTCTTTAATTCCCTCACACAGCAGTTACACATAATCAGTGTCGTGGTGTTAGCTGTTCCCATACACAGAGTGGACAAGTGCCACGGGTGACTTCTCAAGTTGCTGTGTGAGAACCTTGGAGCCTCGTTTTCTAGGGCCATGTTCAGTCAAATGAGAACGAGTGCCCACAGAAACCAAAGTCAGAGGTTTTTAAAAGGTAAGCTCAAAATATGCCAGGTCATATTTCCCCAATCCCACAGTCTCTTGTCCTCATTTGCTGGCACTTTATAACAGACAATTATAACAAGGAAAAGTAAACCCAGGAAAAATGACCTGGCTTGTGAAGTTCATTTCTTTAACATAAGAACACAATTGGGGCTGAGCCCCGGTGGCGTAGTGGTTGTGTGCGGAACTGCGGCCCACAGGGTTGACGGTTCAAATGCAGCAGCAGCTCCAGGAGCACGGCTGAGCCTCCTACTCCCACCAGGGGGCAGTGATGCCCCCCCCCACAAAAAACAAAAAACAAAGAACACAATTGATAGTACTCACCATTGAAGCAGCCTGTCTCCCTGCGTTTCACAAAATGTTTGAAAGCCAGGAAAGCTCCGGTAGAAGTCATACTCATCGCCAAACTGTGGTAAGCCGCCGGATGCCTTGGTGACGGCTACCACCGACCCAAGGGCAAACTGTCAAACACCAGAGACAAAGCCGCGTTTGAAAGAGGGGTCCCACTCATCCAGCAAATCTGTTCACATATCAACTACAGATCATGCCTTGCACTTGATGAAGTCTGAAGTCTGCACTCGGTCCACAAATTCATTAAGTGCTCGTTCTACCCCAGGCCCTTTTCTAGGCCCTGATCAGCAACGACAGACACAAACCCGGTATTGACTCTTCCATCTTGGTTCAAGTAGGGAGATGCAGAATCAATACATATTTAATGAGTATTCACATCTGCCTGGGTTTGAATCTCAGCTCTGCTCCTGGTAACAGTGATCTTAGGCAAATAAGTATCTTTTTTTTGGACCTTGTTTTCCTTCTCTGAGAAATGGGGATAGGGGCTGAGCCCCGTTGGCGCAGTGGTTGTGCGCGGGACTGCAGCCCACTGGGATGGAGGTTCAATTCCAGCTCCACAGGAGCAAAGGCTGGGCCTCCTACTCCCACCACCAGAGGGCAGTGATGCCAAAAACAACAACAACAACAGAAATGGGGATAACCCGAGACCCTTCGCTCCCGTGGTTCAATTTTCTGACAATTTCTAGTCTAAGAGGCACCAGGGCATTAACGAGGTGTACACACCTTCGTCCAGGGGGTCTCAATACGTCCACCAAGGACTACAAGTCGAGTGCAAACGTAGTGGGGTAAATCACATGGCATTACACAAACAGACCTAAGCCTATCATCCATCCCGTCACTTAACTGACATCCTGCGCAGCCAATCAGACGCAATCTTAGGTGTCACACGCATGCGCAAACAACGGCGCTAAGCGCATTTATGAATGAATGTCATAAGGAGATAAAAATGAACGTTTGCATTTTTGGAGTTGGTAGATCATTTTGCCCTGATGGTTTTATAAGTAGCTCGCAAGCTGAGAAAGCATGCCTTAGGGTCACCAGCCACATGGGCTCGGAGGGGCAGCCTGGCCCCCCAGGTTCCGAAAGGGTAGGTAGGAAAGGAGGAATGGAAAGAGAGGGGTGGGGTGTCAGGGTGTCGGTGGGGCGCCATCAGCGAGATGGGCCGATGGCCGGGCCAGTACCTAACTCCCTTCTGCTGCCGAACAAGAGCCAACCAACTTAGGGGGCCCTGGCCTCGGCCTGGGAGGAACTTCCCGGCGGGAGCTCCGGGGGCTGCGACGGGCGACTTTTCACCCGGGGCGGGGGCAGGACGTCGGGCTGGACCTCAGGGGAGATGCCCTGCTGTGCTGGGGGGCAGCAGTTTGAAAGCAAGCCCGCAGGCAGAGGCCGGGGGTCGCAGAGCGGGAGGACCTCGGGGGAGGGAAGGCCGTCCGTGGCACGGGAGAGGCGGCCGCTGGCAGATGTGGGGAGCCTGCGGCAGCCCTGGAAGGGGGGGCGGGGGACTCCGGTCGGGCCAAGGCGTCAGGGTGGTCGCCGAAGCCGGGCTCCCCCGGGCGTCTTTCCCCGGACGCCGAGAGCCTCCGCCCTGACGGGTCCAATGGGAGCCCAAGCGCCCTGCGGAGCGGAGCGGCCCTCCGTGTCCGCGCTTCGGGTCCCTTCCGGGCAGGTGGCGCCCGCGACTCAGCCCAGGCGGCGGCGGCCCCCCGACCCCCTCCCGCGGCGGCGGCGGCGGGGCGGCACGCGGGGCGGGAGCGGCCGCCGAGAGGGTCCGGGCCGGCGCCCTGCCGATCGCGGGCGGCCGCGGCGCGTCGAGGCCGCGCGGACTCACCTTCACGAAGCTGTCTGCGTCCGGGAAGCCGGGCAGCACCATCTCCGCGCCGGCCTGGGCCGCGCCCGTCGCCGACGGCGCTCGGGGCTCTCGCGGGCTGGGAGGCGCCATCTTGGTGGCGCGCGCCGCTCTTCTCGCGAGACCGCCGGTCTGGCCGGCGCGACGTCGGCCGGGGCCGCGGGGTGCAGCCGCCTCCCTCGGCGGAGTCGCGGGGCCGTGGAGGGGACGCCGAGGATCCGGCCCCCCGCGTCCTGCAGCCCACGGCCCCCCCCCGTCTCTGGCACGGGTCCCCGGGCCCGCGGAAGGTCGCGCCCCTCTCGCCGGCGAGGTCTTTCCCTCCGCACCGGCTCGCGCCGCACCACGTCGACGTCTGCGGAGCCCGCGGCCAGCCTCGGCCACCGCCACCCTTGGCCTTGCCCGGGGGACGAGCCCTGGGAACCAGCGTCGCCTCCCGCAGGCGCGTCCGCAGGCAAACCTAAGGCGTCCTGCCAACAACCCCCGAGTCCAGGTGTCCGATCCGCTGGGCGTAGTAAACGTTCAGCGGTCTCGTCAGCGTGATCCGGAATCTGGATTAGGGGGATCCCATCCGTTCGCTGTTTGTAAGGGGATTCAGGAGGGCTGCCACACCCTTCAGGGGATCACAGCCCTGATCTAAGGGCGCCTTCCCCGAGGCGTGATCGACGGTGTATGAATTTACCCAGAAGGACGAGCCAGGGTGCACTCAGGGTCTGTGTGCAGGGAACCTTCCAGCTCCCGGGGAAGATGGTTGCCAAGACCGGAGATTGCCCAAGAAAGCTGGGCCCACAGAGGCGGGCGTTTTTCCGAGAGGTGACCCACCCGCCACGGCGAGGACGTGTTC
>PVJH01046591.1:0-11761 GCA_004026705.1 Nesogale talazaci | reverse complement strand
CTTTATTTTATACTTGTTGATTAATAGCTATAGCTATGAGTTGTAGCAGGATATGAAATAAGAGTGATATTTAATGGTATCCTTATCTGGTTCCATTTTAAAGGGTGAATGCATTCACTTCCTCTGCAATGAGTGCAGTGTTCGTCACTGGCATTGCATGTTGCTGTTTTAAGTCCTGTTAAATCAGATTGAACTCACAACAACACAAGAGAAAACAAAGCATATTTCTCACTTCATCTTCACAGTTGACATTTACAAGGCCTTTGTTGGAGTTGCTGTGCCAATCTGTGTTCTTAAAAATCATCCTTTTCTAATTGACCAATGCTTTATAAAGCAGGATGTCTTTCTCCAAGTTCTGATTTCCCTGACACATATCCAAAGTTCTTGAGATGAAGTAATCACATTCTCACTCCTTTCTGTTAAGCATTGCAAGTGTGCATCATCCAATATATAACTGTTCATTCTTCTGGCAGTCTATCATACCATATTTTTTTCACCAGTAATGTAATTTAAATTTGCCATTTCATCTTTGATCTTTCTCATTGAATTTCCAACTTTCATATGCATATGAGACAACTGAAAATGCCCTAGCTTGGGCAAGGTACACCGTTAGTCCCCAAAGAGATTTCCTTGCTTTTCAGTCTTTAAAGAGGTCTTGTGCAGCAGCTTTGCTCAATGAAATATATCATTTGATTGACTGCAACTTCCGCGAATACTGATTGTAGATCCAAGCATGATGAACTCCATCATAACTTCAAACTTATTTCCATTTTCCATATTTCCATTGGTTCCATAGAGAGGAGTTTGACTTTCCTTACATCTAATTGTAATTTCCAGTGAAAACAGCAATTCTTGGACTTCATCAGTAAGCATCTCAGTCACGTTATCTTACATCAGATAGTTTTAGGTCATCTGCATATAATGCATTGTCAGCAGGGTTTACTACAACCTAGATATTGTGTTTTCCATTTAGTACAGCTTCTCAGGTTATTTGTTCAGTATAGCATGGTGCACAGATAAACTTCTGACATTTTCAATGACTCTGTATTTCTGTGATGCACAATGAACACCCATGGGAGCAACAAAAGAGAAATCACAACATAGATGACATTGAGCATAGAGATGAAAAATGACTTAATGGAAGTGCTTAAAATTCTTCCCGGAAAATATGACAGTTCTATATCTACCCATGCCAAGGAAATACCTCAAAAACAAACAAAACCGATCTAACAATGACATCAATGAAAAATGGAATTAATATATTTGTGTTTTTGTAACATGAATATCTCCTTTAGTCAAGTTCCTATTTATGCCCTTTGCTTATTTTGACTTTCAAAAGTCTGAGCATGTTCACTGACACAGCTGGTATGAAGTGAGACATTATGATAAAGAAAGAGCAGGTATTACGAGATTATACAGAGTATAATCTCAAGAGATTATACAGAGTAATGAAAAGACATGTCAGAATAAATGTCTGCTACTAATGGGGAGTATTAATAAAATCAGAATTTCTTAGCACTTTCTATGCTTTCTGGTTCCCAAAAATTTCTCTGATCCTCATTTTAAGCACCTTGATCTTTACCTAAATGGAGGCTAGAGGCCAGTCCCAAAGAATAGGAAGGCATTTCAATCTCTCTTTTTGGTTTCTGAGAAAAGATTGGAGACTACTCTTCATTTTCTCTCCTTTTTCTGGGGTGTCTAACAACCAGATCACACCCTTGATTTCCAGGATAAATCTCAAAATTTGGTGAAAAGCATCACACTATGGGCAGAGTTCTCTAAGAACGACACAGATTTCCCATACATTCTGATTTCTTTTGCCTATAGTAGTATGAAGAGATTCCAAAAATGGTTTGGCATAAAAGGAATTCAATTCGCTGTCATGAATGATTATTTTGTATTTCCTGTAACAGGTGCAGCATCAGTATTTGGACTATGGAGTGATGAAACTCTCACCTAGAATTTCCTTAAAATTTTCTCTCTCAGATAATTACATATTTCTGGAGCTGGATCTAACAAAACCTGTAGAAGAGATTGGAGTAGTTGTTATCAGCATGTTTTAGTAGAAGAAAACAATACCCATCTCAATTAAGTAACCTCTCAAGCTCGAAAAGAATGCCCACAAGGAGTTCTCCCTGCAGCTGAGTTCAATGACCACTGAGGGCACAGCTGTCCATGGCTGGGGCGGGGGGGGGGGGAGGGAAGGGGAGGAACAGCGCGAGGATTCAGTGCCATCCCATGCACAACCTTCCCTGCACTAATGACATCAGTCTATGGGGATCACATGGGCTGCTCAAAGTACAGGAGCCAAGCTCTGGGGCAAGGGCCATGGGGGAGGCGTGGGAGCAAGGAGCTTCTAGTTGGTACATATGTAGGGCTTCCTTTCCCTCCATGTTATTTTCTCCAAGAATCCTCTCTTCCTTAACATTTTGAACAAAGCCTCACAGCAATCACAATATTCAGTCATTTATATGCTGTATGCATAAGCGCAATTAAATATATATCTGTATGCATCCATGAGCCATGGCGGTGTACAGGTTGCTCATTAACTTGCTGTGATCTGAATGTTCAGCAGGTCACCTGCTATTTCACAGGAGACAACGGGGCTTTCTGCTCCCATAAAGAGCAACTGTTTCAGAGATGCTCAGGGGCAGCTCTCCCCTGTCTTAGAGGGTCACTGCATATCCCCATGGGCTCGACTGCTCTGAGTGAGTGAGAGCTATATGTACAGTGATATACTTACAGCATCTGTATCATTAACATGAGTTTAATGATTTTTATATCCTGGATGGCTGTACTTGATGGGATGAAAATAAAATCTCAGGACAACAAACCATGGAACACAAGTGAAAAGAACTTAGGTGAGGATTATTATCAGCACACATTTGTACACTATAAAAGCAAACAATGGGGAAGTGAGTGAAGGGACATATTGGGCAGTGTTGTGTTAGTCTGGATAGAATAGAGCAACAAATTCCATAGACTTGCATATAGATATAAGGAAAAGGTTTATATATACAAGAGGAACAGAACATTGAAAAAACATCCCAACCCAGTACAGTTCAAAGTTGTAAGTTCAATATTAACCCATTTGCCTGAAATGAGTCTATAAAGTCTCCTTCCGACTCACAAAGTCACAGGTCAGGGAGTGCAGAATCCCGGTGCTGGCAGGGGTCTTCACAAGGCTCCTCGCTTCCAGGGTTCAGGGTCCATCAACAGCAGAAGCAACTCATCGCTGGCAGAGGTCTCCATGTGGCCGACCCAGCTTCAGAGGTCTGGCTCCATCAGGGCAAAGCTGTGCAGTCTTTCCGCAGGCTCCTCCAGCTTCGCAGATGCTGCCATCTTGTTTTATCCATGATTAATCATCTCTGAGACTGACTCCCAACAACTGGGGAGATAGCTTCTCATCTTCACAAGGGAAACATCCCGAGATTTCCCAGAAGTTTCAGGAGAAAGCCATGCCCACATAGAGGTTTCATTGGCTGCTCAATGGCTATCTCCAGATTAACAGACTAGACTCCACCCCTACATCTCAATCATAAAATTAACATAAGCACATGACTGCCACAAGTGTACAATATGAAAAAGTAATAAAAATATGTAAATTCTTAAGGATTCATGGAGAAGTGGGTATGGGGAGGGATGGCAAAAATGGGGAACTTGCACAGGGACCCTAAGTGAAGCGAGGGTGTTTTGAGAGTGGTGATGACAACAATTGTGCAAATGTGGTCTGCATACAATTGATTATGCTTTGTTCATGATGGGAGTTGTATGAGCCACCCATAAAATGATATATAAAAAAGAAAGGGAAAAGACGAGCTTATGACAAGGGCTCAAGTAGAAAATATTTGGAAATGAAGATGGCAACATGTGTACAAATATGCTTGATACAAATGATGTATGGCATGTTATAAGAACTGTAAGACTCCCAATAAAATTATTGAAAGAAAACCCCTCTGAAATGGATCACCACAGTTTCCAATAAATGAAAATAGAAATAGATGAGCATGATTAGGCCACAGCATAAGTAGCAGGGGGAAAACAATAATTAAAGGAAGTTAACTAAATGCAATAACAGGAACACAGTAAGTAAGTCAATTACATGAAAACTGACTATTTGAGAAAATGAAGCAAAATGACAAAGATCCAGTTTCTCTGTTACAACACAGTTTGTTGTGTGTGGACTATAAAATTTGTAAATTGAAAATTATTTTTTAAATTGATAATATATAACAAAGCAAGCTTGATCAAGAACCTGTTGAAGAGCTCTGTCTTCCTTTGAGCATGCTTGTGCCTCTCTGAGACTGAGGGAGAACCCATGTCCATATCCTCTACTCATTTGCTTCTAAATATCAGGGGTCATGCAAATGCTGCTCTCTGCTTTCTGATAAACAGGCCACAGCCCCTGAGGTGAGGGAATCTCAGAGGAAAGTCGCAGCCTCTGGAGTCTCTGCTGTTTCTATTTTGTTCCCAGGAGCTAGACCAGTGGATACATAATGAATTTTACACCAACCTTGGCATTCATTTTGGCCATTTTACATGGTAGTCACTGCAGGCCCTGCTGTGTGTGTGTAACTGTCACTGTATTTGTTTGTATATGTGTTGTCTAATCACAGTGCCTCTGTGTTTGCAGGTGTCCAGTGTGAGGTGCAGCTGGTGGAGTCTGGGGGCGATCTGAGAATGCCTGGGGGGGGAGGGGTCTCTGAGACTCTCCTGTACAGCCTCTGGATTCACCTTCAGTGACCACTGGATGGATTGGCTCCACCAGCTCCTGGAAAGGGTCTGCAGTGGGTGGGAAACATATGAATTGATGGTGGTGTGACACACTACACAGACTCAGTAAAGGGCCGATTCACCATCTCCAGAGACAACTCCAAGAACACACTCTATCTTCAAATGGACAGCCTGAAAGACGAAGACACAGCCACATAGTATTGTACACAAGACACAATGAGGAAAAGTCAATGAGAGCCTGATAAAAACCTCCCCTGTAGAGAGGAGACTGGTCTCCATGGGGCGCTCAGGACCCACATGCACAGGACTCAGCCCCAGAAGCAGGTGCAGCTGGAGTTTTAAGGCTGGTTTCCTGTAGGGATCTGTGGATTCTTCTAATTTCACTTTTACTCTAGGGAGTCTCTCTACATCAAAAATAATAATTTTGTGGGCACTTTTGATATCTGTAAATCCAACAGTTATATTTTAGTAGGAGAATATAGTCTGTCCTACAGCAACAAATAGCCTGTGCTTTAAGGACAAGAAATGACTGTCAGGCATCCCTCAGTAGATAACTCTCCGATCAGAATCATGGTCAAGGTAAAGGAAGCTACTAAGTGTCAGATGACTGGCTGAATGTTTAACAGTACATTCTTCCATCACACATTGTGCGGACAATCATTTTGTCAAAATCTAGTCGGTCACCCTATTTTATTGAATTGCTTCTTCAAAATGACAAATCTTTCTTGGTTTTGTTTTTTGCTTTTGTTGTTTTCCTGGCCATGGTGACTTGGTATTTTTTGTCTTTTGTGTAATTCCATCTGCAAATACATGAATTCACCAATCATCTTTTATCACCTTGTTCCTAATATTTTGCATCCATTCTCGAGAAACTTTAGACCATGATGTCAAGACAGCCACTAACTTCTCTGTATAAATTCGGGATTCAGGGAGCTCTCTATGGTCTAATGGCATCATTCAGTCCTTCATGTCACATGTATCTTCACCTTCACAGTCCCCCAGAATGTCAGCCCACTATTACTGCTTTAACCCAGAGATGTCACGTTTGTCTTGTTAATCACCTCACCCTACTTCTGGTCGCCATGCACTAATATATTGTATGATATCAGCAAGCTTTCCATTAGCTAGTGACACAAAACCTTAGATAGGGTATATCAGATATTTTGGTATAAGATTTCAAGCAAGATTGAAGATCAGATGCGAAGAACATTGATAATGGTTGGTTTCTGGATAAGAAATAACTTCCTGTGTTAAAGGTAAATTGTTTGAGGCTGGCATGTTCTCTTTCCACACTAGAATGACTCTTACGTAAACATAGCAGTGTAGTTGTTAAAGAAAAGCTCTTCCTTTTTAGTGACTCACAAAAGCCATTCCCATTTACATCAAACACTGAATGGAAGCTATTTGTGCCTGAATTCAAAGAGACTGCTAAATTCAAACCTTTGAATATCCAACAATATTACCATAATCTAATGCAGAAAAGAAAATGTGTCTGACAATGTTAATGTCAAGATTTGCTGCCTTATAAATATATAAATCCTTGATTGGAGAGGATCACTGTCTTTATTACCAAATTCCTTCCCTGTCTAAGCCATATCTACCTCCTCAACCACCATCCTCATCACTTTCTTTGGCTCTGGGAAAACTGGAACTTGGGCGTGGTAAGTGGAAAACCATGGACAAGACTGTGTTCTCTGAGGAAACAGCCAATATTCTCATTCCAGATGAACTCCTTTTAAATTTTATTACAAAATTACTGCTCACATTCAATCCCCACATAATCCATTGGATATAGATTCTAATAGATGATGTATTATTTAGCTAATGTCTTATTCACTCTGTCTTATTCACTTGGGAATCACTGACTTTGTCTCCAAGATTATTTTGGTTCTTCATTTTCTTGGGCACAGCTCTATAGTATGAGTGACTCAGGGATTGAAACATGAAGGTTTGGGAATGCTTTATCTGCATGCCTGGCTTGCTGCCTCCAGGTTCAGCTACGAGGGCTTGTAACATTCACAGGACTTGTAAAATTCACAGACATTGTTCTGTATCTAGATTCTCTGAAATCACCCATGGGTTGGTGTATCATGTAGGGACAAGAGGACAGACTCTACTCCAACTCTGATGTCTCTTGACCACTTTTGACCTCTTTCGTGGTTGAAATAATTTCATGCTGACCTCCATTGCTGTCCAGACAATTACCATGTATGCATCAGTGGGAAATGAGGCTCAGAGAAATCAGTGTAATTCCAGGAGACCTGTTAAAAGCAATGTGTCTGAACTGCACTGAACTCCATCATCTACTTTTTTGTGTATTCTTTGCTTTCCTTAAAAAACAATGCTTTCCATTAATTTCTGGAAGTATTCTCTATTTTACTATTAGAATTATCTCAAAAGATAAATTTCCAATTTGTTTTCATTTTTATTAGGCCACCTTCTTTGTGACCCTGCTTACAACACTATTGATAACACATTTATTGACATTTCCCATTAGATCTTTTAATATCATCATCACGTTTGGTTTGAGTTTCACAAGCAACTTTCTAGACTCCATCTCGGTGTCAAGTGTGAATCTCATGCTGATGTTGTATCAATTGTTTCTTCTCTTACTCTTTTGTGTTACCCATAGTTTTTTGTAGATTGATGCTCAATATGGCCGTACATATCAGTATACTGTGTTATGTATGATGCTTTCCTTTGTGGAATGATTATGGCCTAACTGCTACTAGACTTTTATTTTGAAGGTTTATAATAATATAGACATAGTTCCAATTGCAGTTAACTATGTACAATATGCATCACAGTTTATGTTTGTTTTGGTTTGTTTGTTTGTTTGTTTTTTTTAGGCATCACTGCCCTCAGGTGGTGGGAGTAGGAGGCCCAACCTTTGCTCCTGGGAGCCGGAATTGAACCTCCATCCCAGTGGGCCGCAGTCCCGCGCACAACCACTATGCCACCGGGGCTCAGCCACAGTTTATGTTATGTTTTACTAAAACTACTAAAGTTCCCAGATTTCTCTATAAAGTCTCATTTTTAGCTTTCTGTTTGCTTTTGTCTTCACTGGCAGTCTCCACAGAGAGAATTGTGATTTTAATTCCCCCGATGCACTCTGCTGTTATCTTCACTTGATGGGGGTAATGTTTGTGGCAAGGTTTGGGCCATGGGGCATTTCTCTGCCCTTTTGACTGAGCCTCATTCCTAGGCACCTGAACCTGGGCCTGTGATATGGGTTTCAAACTGTTCCTTTCCTCCTGCAAAGATTACACTGGTTTAGCAGCTGTGCCTACCTTTTCCCATGGGACACAATACGTTTTCTTCCAAGATGTTCATCCAAGTTGCTGCATAAGTTTTCATCAGTATCTTCAGCTGAAAATGTTTATGTTCTTCCTCTTCAGGTCAATGACTTCATACCTAAACATTCTAAGAGAGTTGTTTCTCGACATGATTTTAGATTTGTTCTGGCTTGTGGCCATTAGATATCAACCTTTATGAATTAATTTTATTTGGTCATCTTATTCTGCTATGGGTCAGGAGAGCTGACTTTGGTTGCATTCTGTCAGTGATTGCTCTCCTGGAACCTTAGTCACCATCCATGGAGGAGAAGGGAATCAATTTTTGTTTATGTTCTACATCTTAAGGGAATGTTCTGCAATAAAAAAGTGTTCTCCTAAGTCTGTGGTTCTGGGAGATCCTAGTCACTTTAACACAAGAAACTTTAAACCACTGATTAAATATTTTAGGCCAAGGTTTGCTCAACTTAAATGTTATCCAGGACATCTACTCCAGCTGAGTTAAGACCTTGGTCTTTTTCCATCCTAATGGGAACTCTTTAACTAAAAATATGATATTTGTTCTTATTATGATTATAATAATAGATTATAATATTATTATAATATCCTAATTATAATAGATTACTAATTATATAACTGTGTTGAAGGAAAGTTTGCAGAATGACCATGATTGTTACTGTGATTTCTGATAAGAATGTGAATGCTTTTTCCCCCCTTGTTTCAAACATATAGCAGCTTTTATTATAAAAACCAGAAGGTAGAAATGAGCTAAATGTCTAAAAATAGATAAATAAATTGTGATATGCATGGGTTCATGTTCTAAAATGTTGAGCACTAAAATCAATTCATGTTGGCTAGATATAAATGTATGGGTGTATTGCCACATAAGTGAAACAAGTTGAGTGAAATAAGCTAAGCAAATGAGCACAAATACAGTCTTTAGTAATCTATATATAATGTAAAGTGTATGAAATAATGAACAGGACTATATTCTGTGCATCACAATCACAAAACAAGAAATAGTTCCCAAATATTATTCCTATTGAATCCTCCTAGGATATTTAGTTATGTGTACAGTGGGGCAGTGAGCATTCTGAAAGCACCCAGCCATAAATTTCACTGTATAATAGGTGGATTTGCAAACAGAACCCCTCCTTTGGCTGATAAAAATCACCCCTATATTAAGAATGCATTTCTGGGAGAAGGTATTCAGTACCATAATCTACAAGTGTCCCCATTCAGCAATTTGTGTGAACACATAATCACCATGGATCCTGTCCTAAGCTGGGTTTTTCAGGCAACTATTTTAACAATTAATTTTGTTGAGCACTAGTGTGCATGAGCAGGCATGAGAGGGAGACAGTGAAGATGTGTGATGGTTTACATGACTGGTATATACTGTGCTTGCAAATGTCAACTGTAATGTGCAACTGGTTGTGGCTGAAAGAGATTTGAGAGAGAATATGATGTCTTTGAGAGTCTGCTGTGCAAACCCTAGATTCACTTTTAGTACCACTTCAACCACCTGTATCAGCCATTCTCCAGTACTGTTGTGATCACACATTATACAAATCCCCAGGAAGGCGGTTTACCATCTCCAGAGACATTGCCAACAACACACAGTAGCAGCAAATGGGCAGTCTGAAAGTCACTCACATGTCCACGTATTCCCGTGGGGTAGACACTCTGAGGGAAGTCAGTGTGAGTACAGATACAAACCTCCTATGTAGGGAGGGAGGGGCTTTGCAGGGCTCTGTAAGGACACAAAGAGAAGGAAGGATTCTGACTCAGGAGCATTTGGAAAGGGAGTTTCCAGTCTCACAGTTTCCTATTTGGGATCTGTTTTTTTTTTATGATTTGGTGCCTAAACTTGGTATCTGTGAATTCAAGGTTGCATTATAAGAAGAGAAAACATTATCTTGGAGAGAAAAACAATTAAAAGAGCTTGTTGCATAGGGAGTGGATATTACCCTGCCAAAGGTGAGCAGTATATGTTTTGAGAGGGCCAGTGTCTTGGTCTGGGGGGTCTAGAGAAACAAATTTACACATGCTCCTGTGTGAATAGGAAAGAGCTTTATATAAAGAGCAATTGAATATTGAGAAAACTTATCAGCTCACTCCACATCAGGCCCATTAGTCGGATATTAGCTTATATGTCTGAAAACAGTCTGTAAATTCCTCTTCAGCCTCATGCAACAATTGCAACAATGCTGAGTGCAGGATGATCACAGACTTGTGGGTGGAAAATCTTGTGGCTCCAGTGGCATTAGAAGCATCTAAAGGCTGGCAAGGGGCTCTACATGGCTCCTCCAGTTCCAAGGCTCTCCTGCCATTATCGTAGCTCCATGTACCTGTCAAGAGGAATGACTCGCAGGGAAATGACTCTGGCCTCCCATGAGCAATTTATTCCCTTTGCACCTCCCAGTGAGGTCACTCAGCTGTGACCTAATTAACAGGCTAGACTCCATTCTTTGCAAGTTGACAGGAGGCCATGTAACTGCCACAGTTGGAATATCTTTCAGGCAGATTCAGTGGAGTCTCTGCGTGGTGTTAACTGTTAAGGACTCAAGTAATGATTGCAAAGTTGGTGGTTTGAAACTTGGTGTCATTTTTTCACGTATAATAAGTGAGTATAATTGAAAAAAGTGGCTTTTCACACAAGTTAAACTTCTGTGTACATTGATCAGTTCCAGCTCATAGTAATCCTATAGGACAGACTAGAAGAGCTCCTAGAAGATTTCCACATCTGGACTTCCTCTTGAGATTGTTCTACCCCAAATTTCTCCCCCAGAGCAGCTGGTGAGTCTGAATGATTGAGTTTTCATTTAAGAGCTGGGCAAGTCATCACTGTGCTACTAGAGTTGGCAGTTCTAATCTATCCATCCAGGTGAATTTTTAAAATATATCTTGCTATATCAAATAATCATTATAGTTTAGAGTCATGTATTTCAGGAGGTCTTGCAGCTTTTCTTTAAGACCCCCTCCCCTAGATCAGGGGTAAGTGCATTTCTTTTTTGAAAAAGTCATGAACATGATAATGTATGATTTCATTGGCAGATAGTCTTGGAGAAAATTACTCCACCCTGTTGATTGAGTGTGAAAGCAATAGCAGACAGTAGAGAAAGGCATAGCTGTGTGCCAATAGAATTTTATTCTATTAGCCTTTTAACTAAAGCCCTACACTGAAGGTCTGTGTAAGTAACACATGACCTTGTGTTGTTTTTTAATGGTTTTATTGAAATTTCATGCAAAATATGCTACAATTCAATAATTCAATCATTTCAAAGAAAGGTATATACCTGTCTATCTTCTCTGCAGTGTAGCAGCTCCCCTGCCACTGTCCCTCATCCCAAAAAATGCATGCTTGTGTCAAATTCATCTGTTCCCTGCCCTATAAAGGAACACCTCCCAATTGTTGTACCGACCAATGTCTGTGTTGGTGCAGAATCAGCCCAAGACACTGACAGATGAGCTTTTCAAAAGCTTGACAGCCCCACATTTCCTGACCTCACTGCTGCCTAGACACATCTTCTAAACCAGCACCATCTCAAGGGACATTGACAGAGCAGCCACGGTCGTTGGGTCTAGAGTTGCCACAGTGGGAGTGGTAGTCTCTGTAGCTGCAATGGGATGAGTTTGGGAGATTCAACCTTGGCTATGCCAGGAACCCATCTCTGAAGAAGCAGCTCTTCACCTTTGTCATACTGGGCTTTGCCTTCTCTGAGGCCATGGGG
>PVJH01046590.1:0-11754 GCA_004026705.1 Nesogale talazaci | reverse complement strand
GCATTGCTGTGGTACCCATCATCTTTTACTCCCTCAGTGTTCATCGGAAGTCTTATCTCCATGTGAACCCCAACACCTTTATCAAGGTCCCCAGGCCCAGATGCCTCTTTGAATATGTTTCCCTAGTTGGGCTCTTGGCACGTTTCCCTTCTCTATAACATCAGGTATTTGTCTTAAACCCGTGTGGTAAAATAAAGCTAGGTCAATTAAACAATCGACTCCTGCAATCTCACCTGTCAGGGTTCCTATGCAACCTCATCTCTGTTTGGCTACAAGGTCTCAGCTGTGCACACCACAGACTAGGGAAGGAACAAACCTAACAACCTCGGGAGCCCATGTACTTTCTAGTCTCTTGTCTAGTTGCTTCATCTAGAGGTCTCAGCTATAAGACCTTTCCTCAGCGTGTGAAGGGCACTACAAGCTTTAGTATGATATGGATTCTGAGGGAAGTTGTGCAAAATCCAATGACTATTTCTAATAGCATGCCTTTATAAATCAACCACCATCACCGTGAACACTGTGAACTAGTTGTTATATTTGCTTTTGACATTTTGTTCTCTTCAGTTGTGGCTTACTTTGTGCCCTGTACTCTCACTCTTGCCCAGTGTACTTAGTGACTCATTTTCCAAATGAGCCCTAGTGGTGTGGTGGTTATAGGTTGGGCTAAGGTACACATGGTTGGCAGTTCAAATCTCCCAGCAGCTCTGCATGAGAAATGCTGGGATTTTATTCCTGTAACGGTTAGTTAGGGTAGACTAGACAAATTCAAATATACTCAAACGTATATAATAAAGAGGCCTATGTACAAGAGCATTTAAATAGTGAGAAAACATCATAACCCAGTCCAGATCAAGTCCATAAGCCCAATATTAGCCCATATGCCCAATATCAATCTATGAACTCCTCTTCAGACTCACAAAATACATGCAATGATATTGAATGTAGGAAGATCACAGGCCAGTGAGTAGAAAGCCTTGTGAATCCAGTGGCATTATAAGCATCTCAGCTCTGCCAGGGGTCCCTACATTACTTTTCCAGCACCAGAAGTCTGGTTGCCTCAGGGTAGGTTCATGTGGCTTCTTCAGCTCCCAATATGTATCTTGTCATAGAATGTCTCTCACGGAGTGAGCAGTGAGAGTGTGTCCCACCTCCTAAGAGGAAATACAGGAATACCTAGAATCCTTAGGAGAAGGCCATGTCCACACAGAAGCCTCATTGGTTATGACCCAATTGGCAGACTAGACTCCACCCCTTCACCCTTGATTCTCTCAAGTCCCAAATTAACACCAGATTATGTAACTACCACAGAAACCCACCAGGTGTTGCTGTAAGTCAGCATTGACTCTATGGTGGTGTTTAGTTTGGGGCTTGTTTGGTAGGTTGTTTTTCAGCAAGAGGTTAAAGTGCAATATGTGATGGGAGCATTTGATTGAAGTCCAACCTAGGCCACCTTAAGAGTCTTTCCCATCTGGGTACCACTCACTACTCCACCTTTAAAAGGGAATTACCTAATATGCCTCTAAATCACCATTATCTTGTCTTCTTCTTTTGGAAAATGATTTTGCACAGGCAGCAGGAAGGTAGTCATCCCAGTTGGCAGTAAGAGGAACACAAATAACCGATGTGAAGAAGAGGAAAAGGTCATCTCAATGCTAAGAATAATAACACCCTATCGTAGCACCACAATTTATTCATTACAAGGACTTGGACTTGATCTGAAGCCTTTTGTGAACTTTCCAGCTATTCTACCTTTTCTTGCCCCTTCCTCTAATGTTGGGGGCTGGTGGCCGCCTAGGCCAGGATTATGGACGTAGCCAAACTTAGCAGTTTCCTGATTGCATCAGCCGCCCTGAGACCCCGCCCTGAGACCCCTGGCGGCTGCAATTCCCTGATAGCCTGAAGTAACTGACCTTTACTGCCATTAGGCGTTACACTGAATGCTCATTGGTTTAAAAGCACTCCATATTTGGAATGGAATGTGTGCCCTCTACCTCATCTCATGCTCTGAGATAAATACTGCTGGCTGAGCCTTGAATAAACGGAGTTTGATCAGGATTTGTCTTGCTCCCTGTCTCTGTGTCTTTTCTTCATCCAGGTTTGTCGCTTCCTAAGGTCCCCACGAGAGGGTCTCGCTGGCCGAGACCCCAACACTCTAAGGTGAAAGAGTCTATTGAATAGCCTCGGTCTTATAATGACACTTAGAAATCCATGGCACTTAGAAATCCCATGTCTGACTTAGATTATACACTCTTCTGCACAGACCCATGTGATGTCATCTTTGGGCTGTGCTCAAAGAGAGGCTGGTTTGCAAGAGCAGTGATAAGAGCTGCAGCAACTAGGAATACACTTGGAAGCTCTGCAGCTCCTTGGGCCTCAGTTGAGCAGGGTTATGGGATCTGACGTCTATCTCTCCAACCTACCAAAAGAAGAGAAGTCAGGCCCTCCCACTAGGAGATCTTCACAACCACCAGTGGAATTCGTTCAGCCCGAGTGTAGTCCTTAACAATGACTAATGTTTTGGGTTTGTTTGTTGTTGTTGTTGTTGTTGGTTTAAAATCATTTTATTGGGGCTTATACAACTCTTATCACAATCAATACATACTTCAATTCCATGCAAAGCATACTTGTACATTTGTTGCTGTTTTCTTTCATTGCTGTTTTTAACAGCTTGATTGACATATAATTCACATGTCATGCAATCAGTTAGTTCAATCATATGAAAAGGAGTTGTGCATTCTTCTTGTAAAGCAATAACTTGCAGAGGACTGTCTTCTTTCCCATCTTCATGGCTATTGGCTTCTCATTCCCCTAAAATCCCTCTTGCCATGCCCCTAGGTAATTACAAATCCAGTTCCTGTCTCTATAGATTTACATATCCTGGATTACTTATACAGAAAGTCATATAAAACAAAAGGAAGAAAGCTAGAAGTACAAAGACAGACATAAGTGCACAAAATGACAACAAATGGCAAAAAGAATTGTCATTTTAAAAATGAAAAGAAGCAGAAAATATTAAAAAGTGAAGCAATGTTAACATGGGTCAAGGGGAAGATCGAATGATAATTGCTGCTTTTTAAACTAACTACATCTGCCATAATCTTCTTGACAAAGGGCCCTGTTTGAGCATAAGGCTATTCAAATCCCTGGACTAAGGTCAAAGACTTAATCCACATGGGAATGCTGAAATTGGAATGGTGACTTGCACAGGTATCCATAGCCTTCTGCAAATTGGCTATGTTCTGATATCTCTCCCTCCTCTGGGTTTCAGTTGTATTATTTATAATCCTTGGATCACCTGGCCTTGTGTGCGTCTTCATCTCACTTAGGTGCCTGCTTATTTTGAGACAAGGCTTTCATCTCCCAGCAGCTCTTTCATCTCCTCACCAGGCTCCATCTCATTTCCTCACCATGCTTTGCTATAGCACCCCTCAGGGATCTCTTCCTGGGGGTAAATATCAAGAAGGAACATTGGCTAAGGTTTGTTGAGCATTTATTGCATGCATGTGTTATTTCCTACTCTTTATAGTAACCCTCTTATCCTTGTTAATGGCTGTCAAGTCACCTGGCACGCACCAGGATTCCAGAGACAACAGAATGAAACATTGCTCGGGTCTGTACCCTCTCAGAGTTGACAGTGTGCTAGAGTCATTGTTGTAGCCCCTGTGTACTCTGAGTTCCTTCCGACCTAGGGGCTCCTTGTCCAGCACTATAGGAACTCCATTCCTGATCCTCCACAGAGATTTCATGGACTGCCTTTCAGAAACAGTCAATGAGCTTTTCTCTTGGTTATGTAGTGACTTCCACTCACTGTCATTGAAGTACATCATATTAAGGCATCAGGAGAGGCAAGCCCCACACATTCCAGAGAAGTCCTAGAAGGACAAGTGCCTTCTTCCCTCTGTCTCTTTCCTTTCCCTAAGTCTCCATCCCTGCTTCCTGCCTTCATGGCCTTCTTTTAGCAACTTCTAACTCTTCCTTCTCTTTACCTTTAAATTTCTTTCTTTTCTTGATTTTTCTTTGAAGTGGATACCATTTTCCAGACAAGTTTGCTGTTTGAGGGCTTAGTTCTTAATAACAAAGGGAAAAAAGTTATTTTAAAAGATTTTATTTCCCCAATAGGGGAAGTGTTTACCTTGGGAGAGAGGTTCAGGGTAAACTGCTGTCAATATTAGAAGATGCTGTGATGCAAATCATTAATGGATTAGGCTACTTAAAGCTGGAAGTGTGAGTCCACCCTGAAGCACCTGGAATAAAGACCTGGCATGCTTTTTCCTAAAAACTTAGTCCTTCAGAACTCCATGGAGCACGATTCTTTCATTCTTGATGCACGAGGAATTGCCAAAGTAACAACTGACTGAGTGCCAAGTCATCTTCACTTCATGTCTCCAAATTGGGAACAAATGTCTATGGCTCTAGGTGGGGTGGGAGGAAATAGATCAGAGACTCTGGAATATGGATTTCAGTCAGTTAGTAAACCATTCTGACACTCAGTATTTTCACCTATATAAGGAGGTTGATAGGGCTGCTTCCTGAACCAGTTATGTACCATTCAACAAGATCAGGAATGTGCGGCACTTTTCACAGACCAAAAAGTTAGCATGTGCTAAATCATAGTAGGATAAAAAAGAACAATTCAGATACACTCTTTGATGAAGGCAGTTGTGAAATAAAGAGTGTAAGGACCCCACATACTGGAAGGAGCAAAGAGAGAGAACAGAAGCTGAGCCCCTGACAATAGTCCTCCTGCTGCCCACTTTCAGGGGCCAGCCCTCCTGGCAAGCATGAATGAAAAAGAACAGACCCCATCAGCCATTCCAGTTTGGTTAAGATGCTCCAGTTGGACTTTTCAAATGAATTCTTCATCCAACTTGTAGCTTAGCACCTCTATCTCACAGAATCGCAAGGCCTTACTCTGCCATTCAAAGGAGTACGTGTCAGGGACGGTTCCAATGCTCCAAGATCACCACCAGAAGGACTGAGAAATCAGAGTGGTACCTGGGGCTGCAGCCTGGCATAGATGGTGCTGCCTTCTCCCGGGGGATTCTGCTCCTGATTCTGCTCCTGCTCCTGCATAAGAAACAGTTCAAAGAGCCTTCACAACCCAGAAGTCTGTCCAGTTCTGACTGAGAGGAGAGACAGCAAAAAGAAGAGCCACTTGGAGGGGCATGACAGGGCCTGGGAGGATCTTTATCAGTTAAATTCAAGAGGTAGAGTTAAAAAAAATATTTTTTAAAGGTCAGTTTCAGGAAATAGTCATGTCCCAGAAGTAACCAGACCACCGTACTCAAGGGTTTCCTGTCACCTGCTTCACACTGGTGACTTCTTTTGCTAACATCTCAACGAAATAAACCACATAAACTCTGAGTGGGAATATACTCTGTGCCTTCCAGTAATATGGGCACTTAAACTCAGAGGGCTTGAGCATTGTAAAACTGAGTACATTGAACCCCAGGCTGGATCTAATCTCGGGGGTCAGTTTCCTTTGTCCTTGAGCCAGCACCTCAAGAAGCTGTAGAGAGGGAGGAAGCCCTAAGTTGAAGGTGAAAGGCAAGGAACACAGTGATCCCTTTTCAAGTCCCTTTACAACAGGTTGTAGGTAGAGATATTTTATGTCCCTTGTCCCCTTATCACACACTGCCTCTTTGGCTTCTAGTTGCAGCCAGTAGGGGCCAGCAAAGCTCCTTTGACCAGGTGCAAGGAAGTCAAGTAGGACACAGAAATGCCGACCATCCTGGGAGCCTGGGAGCCACAGGCACCAGCCGTCTCACAAGAGTGCCGCTCACCTTCCCACTCTGACCTGCACAAGGTGTCCCCAGAGAGGATCTGAACTGTCCCACCGGGAGACCAGATCCACTAAAGCTCATGCAGATGGAGTCTGGAGAGAATCAGGGACAGTCAGGGAGAGATGAGGCCAAGCAGGGTGGAACCCCCAGTCAGAAGCAGGGTAAAGAGATCGAATCCTCAAGTAATTACCCTTGTTTTATGAATGCAAAGTTTCTTTCTTTCTTTTACTTTCAGCTTTTCCAAGTTAAATTTAGATTGTTTGAATTGTTTAAAAAAAATTTATTGTAAATGGCGGCCAGATAGGTAGCTCACGTTAAGAGCTTCTGGAGATTGGTGAGTGGGGCCGACTTGGGGAAGGGTGGGGTTCTCAGATTGGTTTGTTGACTCTCAGGAAAGTTCATAACTCACCTCTGAGTTGGAAGCAGGTTCAAACCGCAGGCCAGCACTCCTCACGACACTCGACACTCGGCACGGACGCTGCCTTTTCTTTAGTGGTGGAGCTCAGGGCACCCCCTCCCCAACTGCTGGCCATGTGGTCCACATTGCATCAGCGTCTGAAAAAATCGCCAAGCAGTCCTCCCCACACCAGGGTGCCCATGGTCCCATGAGGACACTCCACAGAGACCCCCACCTCCCGCTCCTCACCCACATAGATTCCTGTCCCTAGTGGAACTGTCGGCCAGCCCCTCCCCCACCCACGAGGCCCGTGCCCAGGTACCTTTAGGCAGCCAGAGGCTTCTTGCCCGGCTAGAGAGTTTTTCGACCTGGGAAGTGAGAGGTGCCCCTGGCCAGGAAGAGAACACCCAATCTCTAATCCACCCCCTACCAAACCCACTCCTCTGCACTCAGTCCACACTTTCCATCACACCCAAAACATGCCCAGCTGCAAACAGTTGCTGAGGTGACCTGAGGGACGCTATAACACAAAACCAGCCTCCCAAAGAGAGAGGGCTCTGAAACACCAAAGAAAATGCCAACTAATTTGAATAAATCAAAAGACAGCTAGCTGCTTCCACATTGTCAGGAAAAAAAGACACTAAATCCAATGCAAGATAACCAGTTGGACCTAATATTATGCAGCCATAGACAATGTGGAGATTGATCAAACACGGGAAGAAATCTTCAGAATATTGCTGAGACATATGCAGGTCATGAGTGAAGGTTTAGAGAAGAAGGAAGAATTGATAAAGGTGATAAAGGCCATACACCAAAGGGAAATTCAAGAACTAAGGCATGAGCTTACAAAAAATAATAGTAAGCTTTCATATTTCACCCAGAGAATGGAGGAGGCAGAGAACAGATCAGTGACCCAGAGGATTCAAAAGTAGAAATTAATAAATGGGAGAAAAAAACAAACAACTCTATGAGAGAAGCAGAAGAAAACAGAATTCTATCTGATGCTATGAAAAGAAACAATATTAGAATTATCAGTCTACTAGAGGAAGGTGAATTAAGGAAACCAACATCCAAAATAGTGATGGAATACTTGGAGTTAAATTTCCCTAACTTAATGAATGAAAACCAGACAGTCATCCAGGAGACTGAAATAACACCAGCTAGACTGAACCCTAACAAGAAAACACCAGGACATATCACTGTTAAACTATCCAATTATGAGGAAAATGAGGATATTATGGGAGCAGCTAGTGGAAAGGGGGCAATCACATATAAACGCAAACAGAGAAGAATATGCTCAGAACTATCAATGGAAACTATGAAGAAGAGCAGAGAGTGGAGCAGCATTTTCCAAAAACTGCAGGAAAACCATGCAAAAGCAAAAATACTCTATCCAGCTAAATTATCTATCAAAATTGATCAAGAAGTGAGAGTCTTTCCATACAAGGAAAATCTCAAAGAATATGCTAAAAGGAACCAAGCCCTACAAAGATCCTCACTGACCCATCAGGGCCAGAAAAACATCAAGCGCACACAAGAGACTGACACATAGAACAACTATACCCAGGGACCATCAAAGGGATAATAGCCTCCAGGATAACTCTGGCTCAGGGATGGAAGAAAGACAAGAATGAACCAAAAACAGACATGGACACAACCCATGGAGACACCCAGCCCAAGAGCGATAAAATGAAAACACAGAATGCATAGATGTCCCAGCCTGCTGGTCTGTAATTCGCAAGTCCTGGAAGGAGGAGCGGGAATTTGGGAAACAGGAGACGCAAGACATGGAGACAAGACAGGATTCTGATCAAGTCTCGTTTATTAGGGAAAAATACACCAATTTTATAGGACAAGCAAGCTTAGGCAATTAGCATACGGTGATCTCCAAAATTAACAAGTGAAAGGCAGCACAGCTGCAAGTCAAGCAACAAAGGCCAGGGCTGTTTACAGTTACAAAGGTGACAGACTACAAACCTCAGGCAACAAACCATAACAGAGTTCAGGCTACATGACTCTAGCCAGGTCAAAAAAGTCTGGGCTGGATGGCTCCGAACAGGTCCCCCTTTTTATTTTTTCAAATAATATCCTCCCGGGAACTCCGCCTGTCTTAGGTTGTCAGGACACATACTCAGTCCTTACCCGCCATCGGTTAATGGCCTTCTAATGTGACCATGGCCTGTCTTAGGTTGGTAAATAGTGCTCCTGATCTTACCTGTCATTGGCTGTCAAGTTCAGCTCACGGAGGCAGAGGGTCTAATCACATCATAGTTATATGTGCCACTCTGTTCAAGATCGCTCATCTCCAAGCGATAATAGTGAATTTGAAGGGGTCTTGCTTGAATGGTCTCAATCTGTTACTTAATAAATGCCGTGAGTTTGTTAAATATTACCGGCCCCAAAGATATTGATAATAATAATAACAACAATGGACCAAGCAAGGTGGAAACTAAAGTGGTGAGCCAGGGAGACTGAGAGTACCATCCCTCAAACCACCCCTGGGTGGCCTGGCGTTATTTTTCTCACTTCTGTAAACCCTCGTGGATTTTGTTCAAAGAATTCTGGACTAATCCAGACTTATCAGCATAAAAATATTCCTCTTTCAAAGTCGTGCACAATCCGCCTACAGATCCAAGCGCCTTCTGTTTTGTAAAACAACTTCAGTCAAGGAAGAAACTGAGTCTCTGAGATTCTGGGAGATGGTGAAGTTCAGGATTTCTTCAGTGATGGCAGGGTCAGATCACAGTGTCAGCTTCTCTCTTCTCTTCTGGGTCTCGTTGGCTGGAGAGAATGCCACTGTCTCCTTTACCTGTGAACACATAAACAAAGAGAGCCCCTCCCTCTGGGGTGTCAGCAACCTGGAAATAGAATCATGGTTAAGGGATTTCTCCAGCTCTTCTGTGTTCTCCCTTCTCCAAACATGGTTGCATTCTCCTGAGGAGAGTTTATAAGCTTTATTCTGCAAGAATATAAATATATGTGCCTTTTCTAAGTGATTATAGGAACTGGATCCCAAACACGATTTCCATTCTCCTTGGATCTTTCAGGATCAGTTTTCTCTGTAGGAGTGAATATATATTTACCTGCCTTAATTTTGTTACAATTTTTTAAAAAGGAGAAAAAAATTTTGTTAAGGTTATTAGATATAATTTGTGACACATAATATTTCTCTTCTCCCCCTTTTGTAATAATAATAAAGATTTTAACCAATTATAACCATTGGTTAACAATTGGTTAGCCATTTAACCATTATAACCAATATCAGGGAACTTCCTTAATTCCAAATCAGCGAAGCTTGCCAGATCACTGTTATGCATATTTCAGCTGTCAGCTCTCAGAGAAGTGGGAGAGCTCACCAATTGCTCTTTAGGGAACTCTGAATGATTAAAAATTCTGCACAAACTGTTAACAAACTTATTTAATTGTAGAAGTAACTTACCAAACAGACATTCTTTCTCTAATCTTACCAATAAAGTTACAGGTTTGATTAAGCTGTATTGCCCTTCAGGCTTTCCATACTGTAAGATAGTACAACCTTGCCTTACCCTGCAATAGGCTGCTTCTCTCATTCCCTCCATGCTGGAATTAGCAAAAATCAACAGGGGGGTTTTAGTCCCTTCAGAATGTCCTGAGGGAGTAACTTTAAATGTATTCCCTTCATTTTCTAAATCCATGTGGGTGTGCTCTTGTTTCCCCACTACCACAGTGCTAAAGACCCTTTGATTTAATATAGGGTAGTCAAGCATAAGTATTGTTTTCTGATAAGTAAAAACATCTATTCTAGAAATACAAGGCAACAAAAATTGACTTAAGCAATATTCCTTTACAAACCATGATACACCAGACTCTATCACTGCCTTAATTTCATCATTATAATCCTGATTAATAATTCCATTAACCTTCTGAAAACTCTTTAAATTAAGATTAGACTTTCCTAATAAATATTCCATAGTAAATAATCTCTGCCTAAAAGGACGGACTTTGCCAATGTATCCCAATCCCCCAGGGTGAGCCATTTATCACAAAGAGCTTCTACAAGGCTCATAGTAAATGGTCTATTGGGTCCATAGGTGGAGACTGCTTTTTTGAGTTCTTTCAGTAACAAAAATGTAAAGGTCTCATGTTTTCTTGTGGGTTCTGCATCCTCATCACTATTGTCAACATCGGCTTAAATTTGAACTACTGGGAAAACTAATTTCTTGCAAGAGCGCTGAAAAGAAGACAAGCCAGAAGGCTTGTCTCGCTTGGACAACTGAGTTTTCGTTTTAAACGGTGACCGAGAAGAGACATGTGTTTGAGCACAAGCCTGACTGGAAGGCATCAAAGGAGCAGTAGGCTGTAAAGGGGAAACGCAAGGGGGGATCTTGAGGTCGAGGGGGGCCAGTCAGGGTATTGGTATTCAGTGGCCTCTTCATCTAAGTCATCCCAATCCACCTCTGAAGGGTCGGGGGGTGGTTCATCCACTACAAAGTCTCCGGGGTCAGTCAAATTATGGATTTGTTCTTGATAGCCAAAAGTTTTTTTTTTCAAAATAATGTGATTTTAAAGGTAATTTTTCTTTGCTAGTAGATACCATATGCTCCTCATCGTATAACGAGATATGATCAAGCTTCAAGTCTTCATCAGAACAAGAAGTTTCACAACAAGAGGGCAGCTTATTACTAGATTTTAAAATTTCCTCCACTCAGGAAACAACAGTTCTAATTTTTGGGTTATCCTCTTGAATATCATTTAAATCTCTTATCAAACCCCAATAAGTGAAAGCAGTAACAGGAACCCGTTTGGCGCCAAAAGCCTCGTAATAATCATTCAAGGTGTTCCCTACTCTTTTCCATTTCCTAATATCAATTGTCCCTTCTAAAGGGAACCAAGGGCATAAATTTTTAATGAAGTGAAAAAACTTGAACAAATTCTTTTTCTTAACCTTTACTCCTCGCGTCTTTAAAACTTCAGTTAACTGTACCATATGTTCCTCATGCAAACTTAATTTCTGTACCACATTTTCCTCATGTGAACTTAATTCCTGCCCCATTACACTTACCTTACCTTAATGCCGAAAATGCAGCAGGTTCCCGCAGTGTCTCTGTTATCGGATTTCCAAAGTCGCTAGCTAGCTTCCTCGAGCACTTTTCCTCAATGGTTCCTCCGTGTCCAGGCCCCATGGAAGGGCACCACATGTCCCGGCTTGCGGGTCCGTAATTCACAAGTCCTGGAAGGAGGAGCGGGAATTTGGGAAACAGGAGACGCAAGAAATGGAGACAAGACAGGATTCTGATCAAGTCTCGTTTATTAAGGAAAAATACACCAATTTTATAGGGCAAGCAAGCGTAGGCAATTAGCATATGATGATCTCCAAAACTGACAAGTGAAGGGCAGCACAGCTGCAAGTCAAGCTTCAAAGGCCAGGGCTGTTTACATTTATAAAAGTAACAGACTACAAACCTCAGGCAATAAACCATAACAGAGTTCAGGTTACATGACTGTAGCCAGGTCAAGCATGTTCAGGCTGGATGGCCCCGGACACACAGATAAATGTAATAAACCTGAATATCGATGGATTGAATTCAGGCCTTA
>PVJH01046589.1:0-11754 GCA_004026705.1 Nesogale talazaci | reverse complement strand
GCTAAATTCTTTTGAGCATTTTGATGTAAAGCTCACAACTCTCTCAAGATATATATGACACATAACCTTTATTATTTTTCTGCATCAGAGTCATTAATTTCCGCCCTGTGCTTTTCGGTTACTATGGCTGGCCTCTTCTGCTTTATAAGGCTGCTGGCAGTTTCCTTCAGTACAAAGATGACTCCACCACCAGAGTTGTGTAGACTTTTTATGTTTTTAGTTTCTCTGCCTCCTCCGGTACTGTCAAAATGTGCCCTTACTGCCTTCGGCGCTGAAGCAACCGGGAAATGACACAAACTAGAATGGTTCGTCAGATCAGACTAAATCGAATCTGAGCCAGAGCCCTGGTAGCACATGGTTACACTGCTCAGCAGAAGGCTGGCGGTTCCAATTTAGCAGCTGCTCTGCCGAGAAAGATGGGGCACGGTGCTTCTATAGCGCACAGCTTCCGAAGCCCTGGGGGGCAGTTTCAGCCTGTTCCCTAGGGCCTGATTATTAGTCGGAGTCAAGGAGAGGGCAGTGGGCTTGGGCATTTTGATTGGGAGCAGGGTGTTTGGGGCAACTCTCAGGCCTTCAGGAATTTCACCTTCTGGACTCTAGGATGGGAGGTCCTGTCCACTGGTAGCCTGCCCTGAGATAGGGAGGTCTAAAATGGGTTTTAAAAGGCAGAAGCTGGGGCAGTTGCTCATAGGGATGAGCCTTGCAGCCTTTGTGAGCAAGACGCGTTCTGTAGTGAAATTACAAATGATTCCCTGTTGTGTACGTCTAAGATTACCCTTAACGAAATGGAACCTGAGGGGTTTCCGGCCCTCCGAGTGTCTGACTGTATCTCGTTCGCGCATAAGAAGTCGGTTATAGCAATTTGGATTTCTTGTCGCTTGGCTGCTGTCTTCTGGGCGTCTCGGTTTCAGGCGGTTGAGGTTTCTTTGAAGAAAGGAAGGTGTCACTGTATTTATGAGCAGCGTCCACTGTATCAGCTACTCAATCCTGCTCCGATGCGATCTCGTCTGGCCAGAGTTGCCTGCATTTATTCACAGTTTGAACGCTTTTTCAGAGGTGAAACCACACCCCGGTTATTTTTGGGTCTGTTATTTCCTGTTCACTTTAAAGACTACGTGTGTTGTTTGAACGAATCTTGAAGGGGAAAGGTGGGTGGTAGTGATTTACAGATTTTTAAAGTCCTTGCTTTTATCAGAGGGCCCTGTAGGAAGGCTGGCCAGCCGTTGGCCAACTTTCACTGATGTGCTTGCCGGAAAACCTACCTGGGCTCCAGTCCTGCTGCTGGAACTTAACTGTGTGCTTGTCGTCTATCTGCCGATTTTATCTTTGCCTTCATTCGTCTCCTCTGAAAATCAGGCTTCCTAACACCAACCCTGTCAAGAATCTGGCTTAGGCAGAGGACATAAGGAGTGTGAAGAGCTTCAGGAAAGAGTCTTTTGAAACGCACTAGTTCATAACAGACCTCTTACTGGGTAAGTAGCCAGCAGAGAGATCATTAACATCGGAAAAATATCAGAATTACAAAGTAGCCTACGTTCCTGGTCAGGAAATGATGTCTTGTGTTCCCTGAAAGGTCTCTGAATCCTATGTCACACAGCATGAAGAAACTAAGCCAGCCAGTCTGTTTAGCATTTCCCTGGCAGCTGGACTCTTCTGACGCCGTTGAAGGTGCTTATTGTATGCTTCAAAAGCCTTGCGGTTTCACTCATCTACTGTTTATGTCATAACATCCGTAATGTGCTCTAATAGTACTCATTTACTTCATCCTTGTTTTGAGAGTAACGTTTTTCTGTGACCCTCTAAACTAGCTTATGGGTCGTAGGGCACCTCTGTTAGCAACTCAGGTGATAGAAACATGAAATGATTGCAGCGTGATTTTTATTTTCCCCTCCTCTGTTTTTCTCTCTTTGCCTATTTGAATCATGTTGGTTTTTTTTCCCTTCGAAGGTGATTTTTTAATACTACCTTATTCCTCCAGACCTATTCTTTTCATGTCAAAGACATGACAGTAGGAACGACATTGTCCGACGTTGTTACTTGGTGCTCGAGTGGGGTCTAGCAGAAACAGCAGGCTTCTTTTTGGTAAGAAATCACAAAATCAACTTGTGGACGATGAGTAAATGACATTCTTAGATGATTTTACGAAGAGTTTTATTGGCACAAATTGCTACTGCCAGAAAGGGACCCAGAACTCCATTTTGTTCTCTGGTCTATACATCACTTGTGAGCCGACTCCAGGTCCCTCCCCCCTTTCTTTAAATTATGAGAATTTATTTCTGACACTCGTCTCCCCCTCTGAAATAGAAGTCTCACTGTGGTAACAAGAGATTCAGAAACGCATTGAAAGGGATGAAAGCAGGCATGATATTCTTTTCACCTAGAAACAATGCTTTTCACCAGCTTGCATGTATTTCTATCCCTGGGATGTTTTGTAGCCACAGGAAAATGGGTCCCATACATGAAAGCTTTCGTTATGCAGATGCTTTCTATTCACATAAAACTTGTCATTTCACCCAAATGCTTCTTCGATGGCTTCACTTGGCATGAACAGTGTTGGAAAATGCTTATCTTTAGATTTGGATGCTTTGTATTCTGATACACACTAATCAGCTAATGGAATGCCAATCTAGAAGAAACATAGCTTTACAGCATTTTCCCAAGTATAACCTGTTCACTGTCGGGACAAGCCTGATGGTGTACATTTTGGAGAATTGTACACTCTATATGTTTTATGTGTGCCTAATTTACCCTTATAATTAATCAGCTTCTGAAACATTGGAAGTGAGGATTCCAACTCTGGGTGGAAGAGTCATCTTCTTAAAGGGCATCTTAATATAACCACTTCTTTTTTGAGCAGGGTTAAGGTTCTTCTTTACCTGCAAGTCAATATCTAAGGGACATTATAAAGAGCATGAAATGAACGACATTTACAGCAGACATTTGGCAAAGAAACCTTTCACATTTTACTGCAAAGTAGGGGGGGAAAGCTACTGCATCATTTGAGAGAAAAATGCTAAGGATGTATTACTTAAACTAGGTTAAAGAAGCAAGACAGATTCTTTACTTGAATTAAATAGAGACTATAATTGGTAATGGAAGTAGATGATCTTTCCAGTAAGGTGACATTTTCAGGGAAAAGCCAATTTTCAGACAGATACTTATCAGAGACAAACTAATTTTGACTAATTCTGCTATGTTTAGTCATTTGGGACCTTTGCTACAATTTAATTTCTCTCTAGCTAATGGAAATAAAGGGGTATCTGCAATCAGTGAGCTAGAATTTCTTGGTACAATCAAAGTACTCTGCCTTAAAGTTCTCATGTTCAATTTCATCCACATTTTAAATGTCAAAAGGGGGGTCTGAAAGTTTCCACCCCAATTAAGTGGTGTCTGACTTGGTTATCTTTTAGTATCTACTTAATTAGTGAGATGTATGCTGAGAAAACTTTTGGTTCCCTAAATTCAACTTTGTTGTTGTTGGCAAGCTAGATTTTTATTATGAAACCTTTGAGCCTCTCAAGCCTCTGTTTATTGTGAGAGGAGGTCGTGACTGGGTAACCAGGATCTCTGGATTGGTGACAGGAGGTCTGCCGCAGAAGCCGCCAGAGACATTGTGTGTCTTTTACAGTTGTGATGTGATGTTAAATGCCCGCGATTTAATGGTGTGTTTGTTTGGTGTCTCGATGTTATCATCTCAATCGGACCGAAATTCTAATTGAAATATACAACTGGCGGGAGAGAAGATGGGGTAGAAAGGGGGAACCAATTACAAGCATCGATATATACCCTCTTCTCTGGGGGCATGGACAACAGGAAAATGGGTGAAGGGAGATGTCTGACAGTGTAAGATAGACAAAATAATAATTTATAAATTATCCAAGGGTTCATGGTGGGGGGGAGCGGAGAGGGATGGAAAAAAATGAACTTATACCAAGGGCTCAAGTAAAAAGCAAATGTTTTGAGACTGATGATGGCAAAAATGTACAAATGTGCTTGACACAATGAATGGATGTGTGGATTGTGATAAGAGTTCTACGAGTCCCCAATAAAATTATTTAAAATAAATCATTTCTTTAACAAAAGAAGTAACCGTTGGGATATAATTTGAGCATTCAACCAGAAACTACCTGTTCTTGCTAAAAATGTTTACTCCCGGTCTATGATGAGTAACTAGCCAGTCAAATCGGTGTGTGGGACTTTGTACCAGACAACTGGCCCATGTCACAATGATGGAGAATGGAAGAGACAAAGAAGAGTCTGGGACACAGATGAAAAAATGAGACCGGTAGTCGCATGCAAGGCGGAGCTTGGCTAGGGAAAGGCGAAGGCTAGAGGACAATTGGGGAACGTTGAATGAGGAGTACGTATTAAGAAAAGGTCCAGGGCTGAGCCCCGGTGGCGTAGTGGTTGTGCGCGGGACTGCGGCCCACTGGGACGGAGGTTCCATTCCAGCAGTGGGGCTGGGCCTCCTACTCCCACCACCCGAGAGCAGTGATGCCCAAAACAAACAAACAAACAAAAAGAAAGAAAAGGTTCAGCCATTCCGTATCTTGGGTGTGGCGATGTGGCGGTTGTAGAGAGAATGGTTTTACGCTTAAGGCAGTGCCTGATGAAGTACTGAGGCCAACATGTGTGGTGTCTGCAGTTGGCTCTCACATAGGTCCGGGGAAAACGCTGTGTTTGTCCGGAAAGCAAGAGAGGAGGCAGCCTCGAACACTACCCGGGGGAGCACGCTGAAGCTGAGTGCAAGGCACAATTACAAAATCCTTCAGAACAATTCAAATTCAGCAGGGTCTTAGTGGGGACAAGTCTCCAAGTAGAAAGCGAGCTTACAAGACTGTTAGTCTTGAGTCCAGGCGAAGTGGGGGCGATGCGTGTAGCAGAAAGAGATGTCTTCAGCACCACGGTGGGGCTTGGAGAACCCCGCAGCAGAAGTCGCACTGAAGAAGCAAAGCGCACCTTGCCTCAGGTGGGGAAGAAGGTGGCTAAGTTTGCAATGGCATAGGATTGAAAGCAGAAACACGACGAAGAGGAGGAAGGAAAAAGAGGAAGTAGAAAATCGCCCAAGTAATTGAAAATCCAAACATTCCACCAACAGATGATGTGGAAAGTAAGGGAGCTGGACTGTGCAAAAATCGGATGGTGTTGGTTGTCGCCGCAGCACGGCGACCACGGTGCGGTGGACTGCAGTTGCTCCGCAGCGTGGCACCGACACTTGTCAGAAGCCGGTCATCAGACGCCTCCGACTGGGACTGAGCCGCCAGCCTTCCAGGTAGTAGACCTCTGCTCTCCCACAGTACACGCCTCTGTCAGACTTTGTCCAGAGGTGGTAAGAGGAGAAAGTGTTAGTAAATGGGGAAAGTATATTTTAAAATTTGAGAATCATAGAGGAGATAGAAAGGAGTTTCTAGGGCTGAGCCCCGGTAGCGTACTGGTTGTGTGTGGGACTGCGACCCACAGGGTTGGCGGTTCAAATGCAGCGGCAGCTCTCCAGGAGCAGGGCTGGGCCTCCTCCTCCCACCAGGGTAGTGATGCCCACCCCTCCCAAAAAAGAGAGGAGTTTCTAAAGGTACCTCTCATCGTGGATAAACACGCCACTTACCCATTTAGTCACTGACTCGGACCAGCCTCTCCTATCCCCTGCTCGTTAGCTTTTGATCCACCCCCCCACTTCTGTAGTCTCTGGGCTCCTCGACAGTCTTCTGCTTCATCCCCGCTCGTTCACGTCTCGCGTGTGCTGCCCTTACAGCAGGACAGGACAGCTGGCTACCTCGAGTCACTCTGCTCTGCGCTGCCTTGTGTCCTGCAAGTAATGTAAAGCAAAACATCCTTCTTGTGCTGAAATCCGTGTGAATACTTCCTGTCCTTGGGATACACTCTTTGACTTGGTGTTTCCTTTATTCTTTGAAGATCATTTCATTGGGGGCTCGTACGACTTTTATCACCATCCATCCTTGCATCCACGCTGTCAGGCACTCCGTGCCGTCATCGTTCTGAAAACTTTTGCTTTCTACTCGAGCCCCTCGCGGTTCCTTTTTGCTGAACCGCTGTAACTCTCAGTCCCGCTTTCTCCTGGTGGTGAGTTTCCTAGCTTACTTGTCTACTTCCTGCTTGCCCCTCCCGAGAATACCCTGTTTCCAAGCCGTGAATGGGCTCTTTGTAGTGCTTCTGTGAAGAACCTGGCCCCCATCCTAACTCGTCCCGACCTCTGTTTCAAGATTTAGCAAGAATACTTCCGAGAAGTTTTCTGCTCTCTGCCTGCAAGGCTGCATGGAGCAGAGACTAGAGCAGCGTGTTTAAGGTCTCGGATCCAGCCAGACTCACCTGAATTCAAATTCTCTGTTCCCTCGCTCCATGATTTTGGACAACATTATTTAACATGGTCTGTAGGACCGAAAAACCCCACTGCCACAGAGTCCGTGTCAACTGATCATGTGATCCTTGCCGGGTTTTGGAGGCTGTCCATCGTTACAGGGGCAGCTAACCGCATCTTCCTTATGAGGAGGGGCTGGGAGGTATGAACCACAGCCCTCGCGGCCAGCAGTCCAACGCTCAGATAGCAGTGCCCCAGAGCTTGGTAGAAGAGGGACAGTGAAGTGTGGCCCCTAAGATAGCTGTCAGGATTCCAACTCCAGAAGGTCGAGGGGCAGGCTCCGAGGAAGGACTGAAGGCACGCCACTGCTGTGGACGGCAGGAGAATGGGGGGATGCCACCGCCTCCTGGGCGCCCCGTGCACAATCTCCTGCTGGGCAGATTCCTCAGAACGATCGTCTTGCCATTTGACTCACACCAGCCTGTCCTCTTCCAGGGCAAGAGCCCTGGGCTGAATACCGTGGCCGGCCTATGGCGCAGTGGGTGCTTGGTCAATATAGTTGGGGAAGGGAGAGCATGAGAAGGCTGCCGTCCGGAAGACAGGATGGGTAGGAGTGCAAGCTCGCTAATTACTAGTCGGGTCATAATTTGTTAGGTTATCTCCTCGCCTCAAATGTAAAATGGGAGGAAACAGTACGTACCTGCGCCAACGTGTGACGATCCAGTTCCAGGTTGTCTGGAGAGCCATCCTGAGAAAGGGCCAGGTCCCCGCTGCTACGCAGTGGAGTCTGCAAAGTGCTCATGTGGACTGTGGTCAGTGACAGTCTGGGGGGGCTTGGAAAATGAAGTTGGGTGGGTTTCCCACTCGCCTGGCGTCACAAGGGGAACTTCAGATTTGCTTACTTGACTACTGCCTTCTTGTCCCGCCCTAGAATACCCTGTTTCCAAACGGTGAATGGGCTCTTTGCAGTGCTTCCATGGGTTGGTCCACGGAAGCAACTTGGACTTTAAAAACGTAGCTATGATTTCATTGCAGAAGTTATTATTTCTGCCAGACTATCATGGATGGTGGTTTTTATTTAAGGGTTCCAGGAATCACAGGGTTTCCAAGTGAGTCCCTCGACTACCTGTGCAGGCAGGGACAGAGGGAGAGAGCTTGCTAGGTCCCAGCGCAATCACTCGTGACAGACAAGTCGGAAAGGCGCAGCCGATGGAAGTTCCGCAGGGTGTGGATGTGGCGGTTTATGACGGGAAAGGCGAGCGAGTGAGCAGATTAGTAAGGGAGTCTGTGAAAGTAGGGCAGGCCGGTTGGCTTAAAGTAGCAAGGACAGCAGGCTTATTTGTAGTGAGCAGAGAGGGCTATTTAGGAAAATCCTAGTGTCCCACAAGGGTGAAACTGCACAATAATCTAAAAATAATAGCTAGTAGGCCTAAGTATAAAGGGTTACTTCTCACACTTGCCCCAGGACTGACCAGTCCTCACCAGTGGGGCCTTTTCTCGCGCAGAGATTGGAGTCAGAAGTCAGGGGTGAAAATATGTATTGTTCACGTCCTAGATTTAGGTTGTAAGAGTAGGCTTGAATTTAGCCATGAAAAGGCAGCAACATTTCTCCAGTGTGCCTTCAGAAACGTGAAGGTCTTTAATACAGTTCATTTAAATTAAAACTTTAAATTTGCAAATAGATTCGCAGGAAATGTATGGGGAAGTCAAAGTTCCAACCCAACTCCTCCCACCCCCATCACAGTATAAGGCAAAGCCCAAGAAGTTAATACTGGCACAATCCATAGAGTTTATTCCAGTCTTATCAATTATGCACACATTGCTGTGTGTGTGCACATGTGCGCACATGCGTGCAGCTCTGTGTAGTTTTGTCCCATGTGCTGCCTTGGAAAACCACCACCTCAGTCCAGATGCTCACCTGTACCTGCCATCAGCACAGCCTCCCCAGGGTCACTGCCCCTAGCCACACCCACCCTCTCCCCACACCAGAAACCCAGTTTGTTTATATTCATGTTTGAATGATGTACAGTCTTGTTTGTTTGTTTTCAGTCTTGGTTTAATGAAGATTTTGCTACTGGGTTGCAAACACTGTGTGTATGTGTATGTGTGTGTGTGTGTGTGTGTGTGTGTGTGTGTGTAAGAGATTAAAAACAAACTTTATTGAAACACTGATGTATGGTTGAAAAACTAAATTAAAACAGGATCGCAACGTGGAAGGATGTGAAAACGTGTTGTAAGGAACCCTGGCGGTTCAGTAGTGAAAGGTTTTTGGTTTGAACCTATCAGTCCATCCGTGGGATGTCTGCCTCTGTAAAAGAATCCCATGGTTCTGCTCTGTCCTCTAGGGTCACTAAGGGAGCCCTGGTGGCATAGGGGATGACAGTTGGGCTGCTGACTGCAAGGTCCGTAGTTTGAAACCACCAGCTGCTCTGAGGGAAAAAGACTTTTTACTCCTGTAATGAGCTGTACCCTCGGAAACCAAAAGGCCAGTTCCACTCTGCCCTGTAGGGTCTCTATAAGTCAGATAGACTGATGGCAGTGAGAGTTTATAGGGTTGCTTAAGAGTTGGCATGTGTTCAGTGGCAATGGAGAACAGCTGCTGTGGTAATTGCATAATCTGTTGTCAGTTTGAGACTTCAGAGTGAAGGGGTGGAGTTCAGCCGGACAATCAGGTCGCAGCCGCAGCTTGATGAGGCGCTCAGAAGATAAATAGCTCACTGAAACAGGACACATGGTCACTCCCTGGGAGACCTTGCAGCTGACAAGGCACATGGAGCTTCGTGCCCTGAGCTGGAGGAGCCATGTGGAGACCCCTGCCAGCGCTGAGATGCTCACAACGCCACTGGATCCACAGGACATGCCCTCCCCTTCCACTGGCCTGTGGTCTTCCTGCATTCGGCATCATTGCATGTGTTTCATGAGTCTGAAGAGGACTTTATAGATTGGTATCGGACATAATGGGCTAGTATCAGACTGAGGGACTTGAGATAGCTTCTAAATGTACAGTTACTCTATATACACATGTGGGTGTCTGTGAATTTGTTTCTCTAGTCTACCCAGACTAACAGCTGCCTGAGATGAATATATAGGCTTAGAATGATGATTCAACTCTGTCTACCAACCACAATCACTAGTGAGCTTGGAAAAAGAAAAGGAAAAATGTACCCATTAGCCCTACTCCAGATAAACCTTGGAAAACAATGTTGAGTATAAAAATGTCTGAAATGATTTATGTAAACATTCAAATTATACTGTGTTGTATGTAAATACATATATTTTTAACAAAATTACATACACAAGTGAGGGACACATACCTATTTAAAGGTACTGCTTGCCTCCAAGGAGGAAAGAAGAAGACTGATATACAAAGTGTTTTAGTCCAGATAGACTAGAAAAACAAATTCATAAGCACACATATGTGTATAAGAAAGAGGTTTATGGGGCTGAGCCCCGGTGGCGTAGTGGTTGTGCACAGGACTGCGGCCCACAGGGATGGAGGTTCAATTCCAGCAGTGGCTCCACAGGAGCAAAGGCTGAGCCTCCTACTCCCACCACCAGAGGGCAGTGATGCCCCCCCCCCCAAAAGAGGTTTATATACAAGAGCAATTGAACATTGAAGAAACATCCCAGCCCAGTCCTGTCCAAGGTCATAAGTCCGATATTAGCCCATATGTCCTATGCTAATCTGTAAAGTCCTCTTCAGCCTCACGAAGCACATGCAATGACTCCAGAACAATCACAAGCCAGTGGGTGCAGAGTCTTGTGTATCCGTGGTGGTAGAAGCATCTGTGCTGGCAGGGACTCTGTGACTTCTCAAGCATCTCAGCACTGACAGAGTCTCTATGTGGCTTTTCTGGCTTCAAAGGTCGGGGTCCATCAGGGTAAGCCCATGTGGCTTCTCCTCTGGGATGTCTCACTGGGAGTCAGCCATGTGTCTTGTTGGTGGAGCCTCTCCAAGGGACTGAGCAGTGAGTCTCTCATCTCCAAGGGGGAAATGCAGCCAGATTTCCCAGAATTCTCAGGGGAAGGCTATGCCCACACAGAGTCTCATTGGCTATCTCCAGATTGACAGGCTAGACTCCACCCCTACACTCTTAACCCTCAAATTGACACCATATTGGGTGACTGCAACAGGTGTCTTCAACAATATCTGTAATATTTTAGTTCTTCAAAACACATTTGAAAGAGTTGTGGCAAAGTTGCTATTTTAAAATAGTTACACATTTGCTACATGGATGTTTGTATTAAATCTGTATTAGATTATTAAATCGTGTAAAATATATTTCAAGCTATATGCATATTACTTATGTAAATTTTCTCCCTTTCATTATATCTTCTAGTTATTTTTTCACAACCACCCTAGAGCTTATGAATTTCCCTGTGGTATTCTTTGATACTTCCAAGCTATAGTGTACAATTGATTCCTTAATTGTATTGTGTATTTGTTTTCTTTCATGTTTCATGTGCATTACTTTATCTACTCAACTAGAACATAAACTTTTCAAGGGAAAGTGTGTGTGTTAAGCTTGTGTATACCTTTCATTGCCCGCAAAGGATCAGTATGAAGTAGGTGCCAGATAGATAATGTGTATATAAAACACAGGGACACCTTCCGCTACTCAAACAGCAAACTTTAAAAGCCAATCTGCTCGGTGTTCATAACTTTGAACCTGACAAACCTGCAGGGGCTGAGGCTGAGTCACTCACTGTTCGCGTGTCACTGCTGATGTTGCAATCTAAGCTCCACTTTAACTCAGAAACATCATGCATCTGTGTCAGTCCGGGTAAACTAGAGAAACAAATTTCATAGACACACATATGGATATAAGGAAAAGGTTTATATATAAGAGGAATGGGACATTAAGAAAGCATCCCAACTCAGTTCAGTACAAAGAAACAAGTCTGATATTAGTTCATATGTCTGATAACAGTCTATAATGTCTCCTTCCAACTCATGAAGTCACAGGCCAGTGGGTGCAGAGTCCAGGCGCCGGCAGGGACCCCCTCATGGCTCCTCGCTTCCAGGGCTCAGGGTCCATCAACAGCATCCAGTGGTGGTAGAAGCAGCTCAGTGCTGGCAGGGATCTCCACGTGGCTTCTCCAACTTCAGAGGTCTGGTCTCATCAGGGCAAGGCTGTGTGGCTTCTCCTCTGGCTCATCCAGCTCCGTGGAGCTGCCATCTTGTCTTGTCCATAGTTCATTGTTTCTGAGACTAACTCCCAACAACCAGGGAGATAGCTTCTCATCTCCATGAGGGAAATATCGCGAGATTTCCCAGAAGTCTCAGGAGAAAGCCATGCCCACACAGAGGCCTCATTGGCTACTCAATGGCTATCTCCAGATTAACAGGATAGACTCCACCCCTACATGTCAATCATGAAATTAACATAAGCACACGACCACCACAGCATCATTGTGCCTATTTTTTACATTTTATTTGC
>PVJH01046588.1:0-11756 GCA_004026705.1 Nesogale talazaci | reverse complement strand
GTCATGTGCCCATGCCCCTGGCCCCTGCCCAGTGGGGCTCCAGAGTCCAAGCAGGATCTTCTCGGGAAGGAGTCGCTCTCTGGGTGGCAGGCCGTCTCCTTTTCCAGACCCGAGCGATTGCCAAGTTGCATCTCGGCTTTAGAAGAAGAAGAAGAAGAGGAAGAGACCGGCCGTTCTGGGCCTGCCTTTTTAGAATTGTGTTTATTTATGTTGGTTAGCTTACGCCTGGGCTCCCTTGGATCGTGGAAAATCGTAAAAAGCAATATTGACTGTGATCCGCTTGCCCGGTATGTGCCTGGCACGTCACTGATGTGACTTGGGTTTTAACCCTTGCCATGACGGTCCTACGGTGTAGAAATCACCATCTCTGTGGGGCAGATGATGGAAAGAGGCAGCGGGGAAGTCACTGGCCCGCCTTCTAGAGCCAGGTTCAGGGTGATGAAGGCTGGCACGGAGATGGGTTCTGTGCGGGCTCTGCAGTTTCCCACCAGCAGTCTGTGTGGAGAGAGAGAGCCTTGGAAGGGAGGGTGGGCAAGCCTGGAGGTGGGGAGGTGGCCAAATCGAGAGGGAAAACTTGGAAGGGACTGGAGCAAAGTTTCAGGTTCTGAGTGTCAGTTTCACAGGTAGCCCCTACTTGAGTCTGGAATAGAGTAACGGATGCCTGGTGGGGGCTCACCACCATTTTAACCCGGCCTCTATCTTCTAGTTCCCAAGGTTACCGGACGCAGGATCGTGAGGTTTATAGAGATGGTTTTAAAATGTCCCGGCTTATATAACCAGGAAGTGGCCGCGTTCCTGGGTCTGGACTCCTGGTTCTTGACCGTGCTGGTCTCTGGAGAGCCAGCCTGCCTCTGTTTGGGAGGGGACCCTGTGAATGGAGACAGGAAGCGGAAACTCAGGGGGAGAGCCTTGTCTCCGAATAGCCAGGGGCCCCTGTCCAGGAGCTTGTGTGTGGGCATTTACCAGAGGGGAAAGTAATACACACCCCTCAGGCGCCGAGAGAGCGCGGCATCAGACCCAGAGGGAAGGGGACCAGCTTCCATCCTGGGTTCGCAGCCAACCGCAGGAAAACAATTCTGTCAACTCCCCATGCTGGCGGGAGGCGTGTGCTACATTTTTTTCCTTTCCTTCTCTTTTCTGGGGCTGCTTCTGGGCTGCTCTTTTCAGCTGAAAGTAGAAGTGGTCACACACAGCTCAGAGAGCGGCCAGGAAGGGGCCCAGGCTCTGGACAGGGAACCATTTCTTCTTGTTTCCCCAGGGGAAACTCTGAGTCGGGGTCCAGGCTCCGAGTTCACAGACACTGCAAACAAGCATGGTGCCCTCGTGTTGATTCCGACCCGTGGCAGAATTGGGCTTCACAGGGTTCCAGCTGGGCCTATTGGAAGCCGGTGACCAGGGCTTTCTTCAGAGGCACCTCTGGGCGGGTCGCAACTGTTGCCAAACGCTGAACCTACCCGCAACCACTCACCGGCTCGCTGGCTTGGGACAGCCCCAGGAAACGCAGGACGATGGGCAGAGGGCCCGAAGACGCCATTGTGCCAGGCCCTGCACCCTTGAATCAGGCCAGTGGAAACAAGAGCCATGTACTCTTTGCCGGAAAACATGTAACATCGACACCGTTTACCAGATGTTCCTGTGTTTTATGAGCTTCACAAGGCCTTCTGTTAAGTCACATTCTGAAAGAGGGAAGCACACTGCCTCTGAGTGGAAAGTTTTTGTTGTTTTTTGGGTTTGGAGAAAAAAAAATGTCTTCTGGGTGAACTCTGCAGCACCTGTCTGCACAGCAATGCCCTGGCTGGGCGGCCAGGGGTGGGTCTGGCCAGTAACTGGCAGAGGCACAGAGGTACGTGCTTGGCCGGCCCCAGACCAGAGACATGCCCAGCACACCCTCTCCTCTTTCATGTGGAAACATGACCTTGAAAGATTGGGGACAAACTCCATCATTTGTAAGGCCCCCGCCTCTCCACCTTAGAATGTTCTTTCAAACAACGCCCCGACCGCCCCACCCGCCCCCATCTTCATCACATGCTGTAACGTGTAATGCCATATGAAGTGGGTACTGATGGTAGGTACACGGTGCTGCCAAGATGCGGGAGGACGAGCAGGTGGTAGAGGCAGACCAGTGTGAAGTGATTAGACGCAGGACCCGGTGACCCCATTTGAGTGGAGGGCAGGACAAAGAAGGTCCTGGATGAGCTGGAAGGGCCAGGGAAACAGCTGCTTGTACCAGCAGAGAGGAAGGAAGGACATTCCTTCAGGCTGAGGGTCCTCTTAGGGGGCTTTTTTATGGGGCCCCTGGATGACACAAGCGATTAAGTGCTGGGCTGCTGAGAAGGTTGGTAGTTTGAGTTCACCCAGAGGTGCCTCAGAAGAAAGTCCTGGAGATCAGCTTCCAGCAGTCTCCTCACTGTCTCACTGCCATGGAGTCGATAGCACCCTTATAGAACTACCCCTCACTGTGCGTGGTCTGAGACTGTACCTCTTTATGGGAGTCGAAAGCACTATCTTTCTCTTCCTGAGTGGCTGGTGGTTTTGAACTGCTGACCTTGCAATTTGCAGCCAGACTCATAACCAGTGTACTGCCAGGGCTCCTTCAAAAGATCACAGCCCTTGAAAACCCCATGGAGCGCATATAGACTCTGTCCCATGGGGGTTTGGCATGAGTGGAAGTCCACTCTTCAGAAACGGAGTCAGTTCCGTTTCTTTCATCTGTGTGTAGAAGCCTGGTGAGGACCTATATGGGTAGCATCCCGACTGAATCATAGGCCCACAGGGAAAGCCACATGCAAGTTCAAACCAAATCGATGTGCAGTGATGTCCTGACGCACACAGAACTCACCTCTACCTCAACCAGCTTGGTTCTGGAAGGAGGAGATTCGGAGGATGCTCCATCCACTTCCCAGGTGTGTTCTGAACAGTGCTTGCTATGGCTCAACCGCCATCCCCCCCAAAGCTCTAAAAGGACAGCATTCCGCCTTGCATCTGTGGACTTCCAGTCAGGGATTCCTGATGTCGGTCGGTCCTGGTGTCTCTCCGCTGGGTTTCCCGAAAAAGTCCAGGGCTTTCCCCGACTTCCGCTGCTGTGGAGAGGAGACAGAGTGGAGAAGAGGTCCAGCTACCTGGAGCAAGCTGTGTTGAAAGAAGAGCAGATAGGAAGTAAGAAAAAAGACTGAGGGCAAATTGTGTCCAGCAAGAGAATTACAGAGAGTTTGGATGATGTCCCATAGACAGAGAAAACACGTGCAAGAGGGAGCTCGCCGAAGCATGGATGGTCACCAGCAGGCTAGGGAGTCCCTGTCTCACCTTAGTGTTTTGCATTTGTCTAGATTCCAACCATTCATTTTACTTGTGTCCAGCTGGTGTTCATGGTTTTTACAACCAGAAAGATGAGGCTATTTTCAACACAAAAATAAGAAGAGAAAAAAAAGAGAGAAACCATAATACAATGGCACCTCCAGCATTTCAGAGCTCAGGATGGCCCTCCTGTCTTTTGTTGGCAGCAGTCCCTGGCCTACTTCCTGGGCAGGTGTCCTTGGGAATAAATGGGAAGACTGAATGTATAGCTGTATCCATGTCTGGAGATGGGGGGGGGGGGTTCCCTCTAGAGAGCAGTTCCTGGCTCCACAATGGATGTCTGGGTCAGGACATCTGCACCATGGTCCCTACTAAAGTTTGGAATGTGCATAAGTTGTGGGGAGAGGAGCGACACTTAGCCTCAGCTATAGGACTCCACAGAGGAGATCTCAGGGGACATGGTTGAAGCCACATTAAGCCAGAAGACATTGTGCTGATTTGCATGCATGATAACCTCTTGTGTGCAAGTCGTAGCAGAACTGTGTGCACCATGGGGGCTCTTCACAGGCGATCCTTCAGAAACAATCATCAGTCTTCCTTCTGAGGCAACCCTGGTAAATTCGAGCCTCCCGTCAAGTCACCTCCCTGTCAACTAAAATTGGACTCATTAACTTGCTGCACTAGATTTATTAACTTGCCTAGCCTAGGGAACCATGAGTGTCACAGACAGAGGAAGTGGAGGGGAACTTTTGACATGGGTTGGGTTGGTGCTGAAAAACTCACTAAGTAGTGAGAGACAGTGGGGAAGTGATGGGAACCAGGGGTCAAGCTAGGCAATATGCCATCATGAAGTGGGGACAACTTAAAAGTTGGGGTGCTCAGCAATCCCTGAGGCAGGGGGAAAGAGCTGGAGCTCAGAGTGTCATCAGTGAAACATTCACTAAAAATAGAGGCATTGTTAGTGACTTCTGCAGAGAGGTGTTGTCTTGCAGAACACCTGGTCAATTTGCTGGCCTTTTATTACAGGGATGTCTCTGTGTGGTAGTGGTAGGCCTGATATTTCACCCAGCCAGCCTCTGGAACTCAGGGCACATTGTCATTCTTGAAGAGGGGCCTATGCAGATGGAAGATTGATGGAGTGCTCTCTTTCCAAGGTTTGACTTAGAGTGCATGGGGCATTAGTCACTGTCTGGGACTTTGCCCTCCACGATGCCCAGGCATTGAAAGCCTGTGGCTTGTGGAGGAATGTCCAGGCTTTGCAGTTTTGTGGAGGAAACCACTCAAGAGGTTCCACGGGATAGATTCCCCCCAGCTGCTGTTGACTCCATGCTGACTCATGTGGACCCCATGTGTGTCAGGGCAGAATATCATTGCTCCAGCAGGTTTTCAATGCCTGGTTTTCTTTCACTGGGTTTTCAATGGCTGGTTTTCTTTGGAGAGATCCCTATGGCAGAGGTCATGTCCCCTTTGGGGGTCAAGCCACCCTTTCACAGGGGCCATTGGTCTTATGAACCAAGACATTGCTTTTCTATCTGTCTCCAGGCAGTTTTGCCCACATGCAGATACACCCACATACAAGTACCCAGCTTGATGACATCATTTCGCCAACCCCATTACATATACCTCATACAAATACAGGTGAATGTGACGGGTTGGCACCATAAAGTAATTATGTGAACCAGTCACACGTGTAGAGAGGAGTAACTGTGTAGAGAGCGGCTGCTGTGTTGAAAGCAGCTATTCTGTTAAAAGCAGCCACTGTGCTGAAAGCAGCAGTATTGGAGGTAAAACGACACTTCATGAATTATGATTACATGTTGTTTTTGTGATTAATCAGTATGCTCTAATTATGTTCAATTTTGTAACAAGAAAAATACATCCTGCATATCAGATATTTACATTATGATTCAAAACATTAACAAAATTATAGTTATAAAGTAGCAAGGGAAATAATTTTATGGTTGGGATCACCACAGCACGAGGAGCTGTATTACAGGGTCGTGGCATTAGGAAGGCTGAGGGCCACTGTCCTGGGTGATTTGGAGCCCTGGTGGTGTTGCCATTACAAGTTGGGCTGCTCACCGCATGGTCAGTGGTTTGAAGCCACTGGCTATTCTGTGGGAGAAAAACAGACAGAGTTTTCTGCTCCATAAAGAGTTGCAGTCTCAGAAACTCACAGGGACAGCCCAACCCCTTTTCAAAGGGTCTCTATGAGTTGGCAGAGACTCGATGATTTATAGTGAGTTCTAGTAGATTGGATCCTTCCACCTGTGAACGTGCAGATGAGCGTCTGGACCGTTTGCACCATCCAGAGATGGGGCAGATCCTGCTGCCCCAACTCTTCTCGGCTGACTTTTCATCTGTGAAAAGATGGAGGGATGACATCAGCTTCTCTACATAAGACTGGCCTGGCTCAGAGGGGAACTCCAGATTGTAGAGTCCAAGAGGGTCTAACTTCATAGAGTAAGATGCTGCTGCAGTAGTGAAGAGAAGGCCTTTCCCGTAGAGGAGAGCCCATTCTGTGTGCAAAATCCAGTCCAAGACCCCCTCATCATCATTAGCTCAATGCCCTTGAGCACCTTCAACCTCTTTAGGCTAATGCCTCTGAATCCAGCCTCTCTGCCCTGCCTCTTTTTCTGCACCCCCCTATGCCAACAGTGCCCTGGCCTCATTATCCAGACTAGAAGGGGCAAGGGATCCAGCGGCTTAGGGTGGAGTGTTTCTTGGTCTTTATCTTCAGCCCACCAGACTACCTCCATCTCTGCCCACAGGGGGAGGCACGGCAACCACAGCCTATGTGGCTGGCCTGAACCCTCTTTGTGGAGGGTCAAGAAGAGCCCTGAAACCTGCTCCTGGGTTCCATGGCCTGGCTGCCACTGCGGGCGATTCATTCTGAGCACATCTGAGCCTGCACATGTGAGTAACAGTAGTGGCCACATCTACAGTGAAACCACAACCACACCTGCAAAAGCAAGACTCCCCTTCACTCACAGATGCGGGTAGGCAGACATGGGAGTGAGGATGAGTTTATCCAAGTGAGATTAGAACACAATACACCAGAAATCCAAACTCACCACCACCGACTCCCAGTGACCCTAAAGCACAGGGTAGGACTGCCCCTGTGGCTTTCCAGCGCCATGACTCTTTATGGGAGCACACAGCCTCGGCCTTCTCCCAGGAGCGACGAGTGGTTTTCAACCTTCCGACCTCCCAGTTAGCGGGCCAATGTGCAACCACTGCACCACCCCGAGGGCTCCTTTCAAATAGGATGAACGGTGACTTCTTTTGGGGCAAGTCCTTGGAGAGCGTCTGAGGTCTGCAGGCAAAACGCTGGGGTTGATTTTATGGGGTGATCTCCGTGTTGCCAAATATGCGCCCCATAAAGAAATGATCAAGTGTGCTGGTGGTCTGGAGTTGGGTGGGGTGCACGCAGAGCAGATGGGAGACAGCTTTGTGATTTGGTGACAGGCCTGTTTGGTCCCCCTCACCTAGACAACAGGGTAGATCTTTCTAGGAAGTAAATGAAATGTGCAGATGGTGTAGAACTCATGCCCTCCACTGGTCCTTTACACACACACACACACACACCCCTTATCTGGAGCAACTAGCCATATTTTTTCATTTCTTCTCTCCCCCAGGCAAGATTTGTATTTAATTACCACAGCCCGGGTGGTTCTCTACTGGGCTGGATGGTGGGACCAGCTCCCTCTGCACCCCACACCACCCCTGTTGCTCCAGAATGTGGTGGCCCCCTGTGAGTGATTATCTTCACTATTTGTGCAATCTGCTACATGCGTGGCATGAAGATGGATCGGTTTGCTTTAATTAAGCTTCAAAAGGGAGCTTGCTTCCATCTTATCTCCAGTTGGCTCCTTAATTCCTTTTCCACGGTCCCTGCAGTAGGTGGGCACGACAGCCTTGGTCTCCCACAGAGGGCGGGATGCTCGAGTTCAGGATGGACTGGCCTGGCCTTTGGAGTTTCTCTGAACCACCTCCACGGACCTCCTGTGGATGCTCCACCTCCCTGCACCCCACCACCTTCCCACCCGACCCCTACCCCCAGACTTCTGCCTAAAAGCACCATGGGTGTTCCTCAATGCCACAGCCTCCTTGGAAGGAAGGGAAAAGGGGGAGCTAGCAGGAAGAGGGGGTGCAGAGGGAAAGTCGTGGCTGGCCACTGCCGCAGACCCCAGCATCTGGGTGGTACTAGGGGAGGCAGGCACATGAAAAACCACACTGTCCCAAGTGAGGAGCCCTGAGCTGAGAAGGCAGGCCGGTAGGCAGGCAGGCAGGCAAGCAGGCCTGTTGGAAAGTAGTTCTCCTGTTCTCTTGAATTTTCCTTCTAAAACCAACACAGGGGTAACTTTTTGTCCCAGGTGATCACCTGGTGGAATTCTACCCTCTACCCCTCCCCACCCCCCGCCCTCCCCCGCCCAGCTACAGTCCCCAAGTGGCATTAACCTCAGAAAGAATGTTTGCAGGCATGCATTCTTCCTGTGGTCTTCCACTCATAAGCAGGAACATACCTTTCTAGACCAGTGGGAAAACCATCCTCCACCTTTTCCTTTTCCTGTGGGCTGCTTCTGTGTGTAGGGCCCATCAATGGGGGCTTTGAGAACCTGCCCTTCCATGATCAACTATCAAAGTGCTGCTCACATAGACAGATGGACCTCCTCTTTGGAGGTGTGGTCCTGGGCCCCACCTGGGTGGCCACCCATCTTCAGAGATGGGCCTGGGACCAGTTATCATGACCCTGTTTGCCTCCCTGAGATGTTCACTTGTGACCAGGAACAAGAGAAGGTCACCACCAGCCTCTGCTCCCCACCAAGCCCTGACATAATGACTTTATATGGAAAGAGGATATTCCGTTTTAAAGGTTTCCTGGCTGATGCTTGCTCCGCTTTTTCTGATTTCTTTTCCTTTCTCTTTCCTTCTCAACTCTCCTATCCTTCCCTGCACCCTTCCCTCCCCCATCTCCCACCCTCCCCCATCCTCTCCCCATTCCTAGTTCTTATCTCCATCCTCCCCTGATGCCCTCAGTCAGTATGTCCCAGCTCTGCCATGTCACCGGCGGCCTCCAGTGCCTGTTACTGGGACTTTAGGGAAAGGCAACAGGCAGTTCTGGTCTCTGGGAGGATGACCACAATACGGTCCTCCCCAACAGATGTGGTGAATGGGTGAAGGACTGAGACTTGGTCTATGACTCATGAGGTCTGAGGTTGGGTCACCGGAGCTTTTGTGTATCACGACCAGCATGGTCATAGTGACATGTACCGTCAGCATGTTGGCAACATGTGGGGGCTCTGGAGTGCACTTCTGGTTGGGGGAGAGTCCCCCTTTAGTCTGGAGTTTCCATTGAACCTACACTGGGCAAAATGCTGGGAACCAACTCCAGGGTGTCTGTAACCGGAAGTGCTGGCCCTGGCAGTCAGCTCTGGAGAACGGAGAAGGGGCAGGAACAGACCGATCTTGTTCTCTTCATCTCCCTGCCTTCCTCTCCCTGACCTGGCTCTCCTTCTGGGGCATCAATCTGCCCACAGTCCTTGCTGGACACCGTGAGTCATGCCACACAGGAGCAGAGGAGGTCTGCTGCAGAAGACCCCCAAGGGTACTAGAGAGGACACACTCACTCACTCACTCACGGCCACCAAGCTGATGCCAACTCCTGGTGCTCTGATAGGGCAGAATAGCACTGCCTCAAGACTGTAAGTCTTCATGGGCTTATAGAGCCTCGTTCCTCCTCAGAGCAGCTAGAGGTTTCCAATGACTGGCACAATTACAAAGTGCCTCTGAAAAGAGGGTGTTGGGATTAAATGCCTTGTGAAAACCTCACTCCTCCTCGCTCTGGATGTTGGCGCTGCCCGTCACTCTGCTGAATCCTGAGACGAGTAGCAGCCAGGGGACCGGTGAACTTGGTTCAGTGTGCCCTCACCTTCCTGAATCTCACAGCCAACTGATGATGGAGCTCTGCTTGGCAGGTTGTGGGAAGCCCCCCTTTCAAGTAGAATTCAGGTGAGCCAGTCAAGAAACTTCCCCTCCATGCACCAGAGATTGGCGTGTGGTGGGTGAGCTCTTGGAGTCGAGGCCACCTCCCAGGGACCCCAGCCTCGCGCTGCCCCGGAGTGCTTCCTCCTAGGCAGCCCACCAGGTCATTCCTCCCCAGGGGTTCAAACCACCGACCGTGCAGGTGGCAGCTGATCGCTCTCTCCCTTGTACCCACAGGACTCCTTAGTGACAGAGGGGAGATTTACACGGGACACATGGAGTCCTGGTGTCCCCATAGGTTAAGCATCGCACTGAAAGTCCATCCATTTGAATCCACTCCCCGCTCCAGGCCACAGGGGATGGGATGGGGCTGTCCCCTAAAGGAGGTACAGACTCGGAAAGCCCGGGGGCGTAGATCCGCGATGCACACGCATGGGGCACTGCAGCGAATTTGTGGAAAATGGAATGAAAGACTAGTGGAATTCCTCCCTCAAGGGGGCTTTCGAAGGCCCCCTTACACCGCCACCTATGGAACTTTATCTTTTAGATCCGCCTTTTGCTTCTGCAACAAAGCGGCATGCGTAACTGCACTGAGGCACACGCCCTGCTCTGTCGCGTGGAGGAAGCAGTTCCTACGCAGACGCCACACAGGCACGCACAGGAGCGCACCTGGACTCGCGGGCGTGACGCACGCATGCGCACCACAGCTCGCAGAGCCATGTACGGATGCCCGTGCACCTCCACGCACAGCCAGCACGCACGTGCGCACGGTACGCTTACACATGTGCACTGAGGAAAATGACTGTTCCCTCAGGGAGCTCCAGGTGCCTGGAGGCGAGAGCCGTGGGGGCCAAGGACTGGGCCTGGAGACGAGCCGGGGAGAAGCGGGAGTGGGAGTGAGAGGAAGAACAGGCGGAGGGGAAGAAGGAAAAGGCTGCCCTTTTCCCTGACTCGGGTCTTCCGGCCTGAGGAGAGCCAAGAAGGTGGGCTGCGGCAGGGGTGGCATGGGGATGGGGGCAGCCAGCAAGGGGTCAGGCGCGTCCTTCCACCCCTGCAGGGTCGTAGTTAGCCAGTGAGTCACAGGCTCAGGCTGAGGGCAGAGGGGATGTGGCTCTGGGCGCTTCCTGTCACCTGCTGCCTTCGGATGGGCAGGAGAGAGCCCATTTACAAATGCCGGTGTGCCCCAGATCCGGGGTTTCTGTGTGGTCTGGGGAGGATGTGGCACCCTTGGGCATGCCCAGCCACCAGGCAGCACCTGTTCAGGGGCACAGCTGCAGCCCTGTCAGGGGCATTCTTGGCTGCTGCCTCAGGCAAGGCTGCGAAGAGCAGCTGTCCGGGCATTTGCCCGAGGGCATCAGGAAATCCTACCCTCACTCTCCGCCAGGAGCAGCAGGGTCTGCTTCCTGGTGGGTATGGATCCCCGTTTAGGTGACCCTTGCAAGGGGCAGAAGCAAAGGCTCAAAGGCAAATTCCTTTTAAGGACTGCACTTGTTACCTTAACTTTGTTGTAATTTGGCTTGTGCTGTGCTGAATATATTCAGAGAGAGAGAGAGAGAGAGAGAGAGAGAGAGAGAGAGAGAGGCGAGAAGCCCTGGTTATGCATTGAGCTGCTCAGCACAAGGTCAGCAGTTCAAACGTTCTGCTCTGAGGGAGAAAGATGGGCTTTCTACACCACAAAACGGCACAGTCTCAGGGGCAGTTCCACCATGTTCTTTTGGGTCGTCATGAGCCAGAACTGGAGTTTGGATCTGGAGCCCAGTTAAAAAGGGGAGAGGGATCCAGGAGGACAAAAGAGGCAGGAAGGAGCTGCAGAGACAATACCAGGACAGAAAGGGAACTTCTCCAGCCACTGACTTTGATTATGAAAAGACACCACCTGTTGCTATGGTGTCTGCTCTGATTCATGATGGCAACCCCGCCTGCATCAGAGGAAAACTGTACTCCATGAGGTTTTTAGCAGCCGCCTTTTTAAAAGGGTACTTGCCAGCACCTTGTTTCCAAGGACCTCTATTTCCCCCACCAACCTGTTAGTCAGCACCAGGGGCCTGTTAACTGGCTATTTGCATGTCGCAGATGCCTGCCCCTACTACTGAAGCACTCCACAGGCCATCCATGCTGACTAAGGCTCTTCTGTGTGTGTTACAGAGAACTGCTTCATTGGATCTTCTGGACTATTGTAGCCTTTACGGGGGCTCACCAGAAGACAAGAAGCCCTGGTTGTACAGTGGTTAAGGGCTAGGATGCTCTAGCTAAAAAGTCAGTGGTTCTAACCCACCAGTTGTTCTGTGGAAGAAAGATGCGGCAGTCTGCCTCTGTAACTACTTATAGCCCAGAGAAGGCTGCTAACCACAAGGCCGGTCATTGGAAACCACTCCACTGAGGAAGACAAGGCTTTCTGTTCTAGTAAAGAGTTACAGTCTCAGAGCTCCATGGGGACAGTCCGATCCTATCCTATCCCATCCCATCCTATCCCATCC
>PVJH01046587.1:0-11722 GCA_004026705.1 Nesogale talazaci | reverse complement strand
AAACTAAAGCTGACTCTTTGAGAAGCTGAAGTCAAGTGATAGTCATGTTTTCTGATCATTACAAAAGGAGCAGAACAGGAGTCTACCAGGTCTGAAACCAGAGACACCATTCTATGGATTTTCTGTACAGCCACTGTTGGGTCTGGAGAGGGTCGGCGAACCCACCTTAAGCACATGAAGGGAAAAATGACAACTTGAGATGCAAAAGTGGCAAAAAGAGTTTATTAACTAACTTGAGTTAGGGCTTGTTACACTTTGCCGGACAAGAACAACTCAGTGACTTGTGAATTAAAGCGCAAGTTTATTAAAGAGAAAGACTGAGAAAAACAATGTAGGAAAAAGAAGAAAGACCTGCACCGATTGAGAGAGAGAGCAAGTCCTATGCAGCGGCCATCCTCAAAGAGAAGGCAGCGGCCCCTACAGTTTGCAGGCTCAGGTTTTTATTGAACTGAATAAACAAAACTTGACTCAGTAGCTATGCAAGCAAGCAGCAGTTACAGAAGCAGAATTCTGCGATTAGTCTTAACCCCAAGGCTATCCCGGGAACACAGCATATGGGGCCTTTTGACACTACAGATTAGGGTTGATACATTCAAGGGCGGGCAATGACTGGAGCTCAGAAACATCCCACTCCTATGACAGATCTGGGTTGAGGCACTCTAAATATCCTAGTTCTAAAATGGTTCTTGTGTGGTTAGCCATGTCCAACAATGCTTCATGGGCTGTGTCGCCGTGGTTGACCAGTGCTTGCAAGGGTAATTAGTAGTTATGTTGCAGTGTGATTTGAAGAGCGGATTTGGGTAATATGCTATCTCAAGTGATCCTCTGAAAGAAATACCGGGCAGCCAAGCACAAAATTTATGGACCGCTCTCACTAGGTTCCATTCCACTGAGGACAAGTTTCTGTTCTTCAATCAAGTGTTATGACCTGAGAAATCATAGAATGGTGGCTACCCGTGACAGATATGCTACATTTACATACTGAGATCCCAAAGAGGAGATCAGAGTTTGAACATAAATCTTTTGTGTTGGGGAGGGGCAGGCCTTGTAAGGGGTGTGGTCTGACCGCATTCTAGGGTGCATTCATCAGAGTTCATGTGGTTCCTCTACTCAGCAAATAGATTATAAAGATTTGGGGGGCTGAGTCCCAGTGGCATAGTGGTTGTGCGTGGGACTGTGGCCCACTGGGGATGGAGGTTCAAATCCAGCAGAAGCTCTACAGGAGCAAAGGTTGGGCCTCTTACTCCCACCACCAAGGGGCAGTGATGCCCACCCCCCAAAAAAATTTGGTAGCTGATCACCCCTTATAACTTTATGACTATCTTCGCGTATGCATGTGTCTTCTGCTTGTGGTGACTTCTATGTCAACATGGATGGTCCAGGATGAGCAATAGTTTGGCAGTGATCTAATGATATACAATTTGGAGCTCTAATTGTGTAATGATTTATGTTTGGGGCGGTTCTCTAGAAGGTTGACAGTTCAAACCCAGTTTTCTCGAGCAATCACATATGGGACTGTGATTAAGGTTAGAACCTTGGAAGCCCTAGGGAGCAGGTCTTGTCTATCCTACACGGAACATGTGAGTGAAAACAGAATATATAGGCAAAGAATAAGGAGAGTAGACTAAAGAGAGTTCCTTGTACACGGACAGGTAAATGAAAGAGACCTTAGTCATTTGTCCTCATTTTTGACATGAATCAAAAAAAAGTTCCCAAAACTATTAAAAAAGATCTTTACAGAAATGACTTTCTCTATTGAGAGAAGCAAATCACAAATCTGTTAAAAAGGGTTCTGCCTATATTTTTCTATGGATTATATCAGACAAAGCTTTAATTGGTTATCAGCCAATTCCTATCTTACTTTGTTCTACCACAAATGCAGAATGAAATTCTCTTTGTACTCACTATTCTAACATTGATGACTTCCCCCTTGAGCAGTTCTTTTCTTCCAAAACCCATTGTAGGGGCTCATAGAACTCTTATTACAATCCATCCATCTATCCATTGTATCAAGCACATGTATACATTTTTTGGCATCATTCTTAAAGCATTTTCTTTCTAATTCAGGCCTTGGTATCACATCCACATTTTTCCTTCTTCCCTGCTCTCCCCTCTCTCATGAACCTTTGTTAATTTATAAACTATTTTGATAGCTGGGCATGAACAACTTTTTTCATATTTCCTTATGCATTTGCTGTGACTTCAGAAATCTTATCAGGAAGATGACCATCGTGGAATGTAAGTTTAATAGAATGAAGTGTTCTTGCATTGAGTTCTTGAGTAGACACACAATGTCTAACTGCTACCTTAATACTAAATGTATTATATGCAAATAAATCTTTCCCCATCCTCATATATATTTGCATATATATTTGCATATATACATGTATTTTAACCTCTACAATTGCCCTTTGCCTCCTGCTTTTTTCTTTAATTTCCTATTACTTTCCTATTGTCCCACTATCAGGGCAGTTTTTCTTTTATATTACTTGTGTTTTTTCACGTCTATTTATCATTTCATCAATTTATTTTACCGCTTTTCTATCAAGGGCTGAAAAATAATCTCCTTGATGTCCATCTTTATCATGTCCCCTATATATACAGGATTGTTCTGGATTAGGTATATGAGATTGGTTATCTTTGCTCTGATAATGTGGATTTTGTTGCTCGATTTATTGGATTCATTGGCATAACCGCTTTATCAAACTTAGCGTTTACTGGCTACACATATCTCTTGTACAAAAAACATGGAAAGAATGGGAACCCAGCAAAGAGGATGCTAAGCACATTCAGGAAAGTACAAACAAAAGCAGAGCATGTCCTTGTAGCATGGGAGCACGGGGACCCTCCCTGGGAACATTCTGCACTCAGGGGAACATGGATGTGAAGACACCTGGAAATCTCCAAGGAATGCAGGCCCTCCCCTTACAATCAACTCCAACCCTTTTGCAATTGCCCTCCCTCAATTTCTGTAATTAAGAAACCTAAACTAAAATAAATGGCTCTTGGCAAAACCATCTACTTGTGGTTTTCATTTCTCATGTCTCCGGACTAAAGATGTTAAACATTCTTGATGTGGACTGTGGTCGCTCTATCCAGCAAAACAGGTACCCAATTAGGGTGCACTGGTCAAATTTTTCTCTTTCCTACTTCACAACGCTTGAAGATAGGTTTTGGGCATACCTCCTCTACTTCTGGTGATTTATGTGTTGAATCACCTTGGTTGAGCAGGGTTTTTAAGGCCTACTGCAGTTGTCATGATGTCAATGGTTAGCTTTTTCAGTTAGCTTCTTAGACCAACTGGTGCTGTACATGAGTGTTGGACAGATAAGCACAGAATCTATGGGGCACTCCCGCAAGGTGCTGCAGAGAGAAGAGCGAATTGATCTGCTCCAGGCGAGATTTACCAGCACAAAAATGATAGAGGAGTGTTACATGTGAGTGGATTGGTGGGCTCTCGCTAAGGTTAATCTATTGAAATCTAAACCAGAAGTTCAGACTTGAACACGAGTATAATTTGCATGAGTGGAGTACATTTCACAGTGCAATCCTCAGAATTCCATTGGCTGCTCTACTCAACATAAACCCGTTAAAAAATTTGCCCGACTGTTCATCCCCTATCTTTCTCTCCTCATTGCTTTTTCAGCAGCTCTGGAACATGGCTTCTTTTATGCATATCTTATCCCCTTTGGGGGTCATAATCTCATTATCTGTGTCCACATGGTGGGGCACTAAATAGATTGGCAGTGAAGTGGGGGTACATATTTTGAGTCATGATGATGTATTAAGTGTTGATCTGTTACCAAAACGGTTGTTGGCTCAAACCCCCAATTTTCTCCACCAGAATGTGATGATTGATGTCTGTAATGTAAAATGTTTCTAAGGTGAAACAAAAACATGCGTCAACCCTAGGTGCATGGATGCTTGTGGACTTGTCCTCAGCCTAAGAACAATCAGTTAACAATGTGTCCTTGCTTTATGCTCAACCTCTAGAAGAGATCCCTTAATATATGAGTGCTGAGCCTATCAGCAGTATTGGCACAAGCTAGAACTACTCCACAAGCTCAACAGAGGGAGCTATTGTCTGCCCTCAGTGATCCTACCCACTGGGACCTCCCTAATTCTCTCCATGTGCTGCATACAGCACACAGAGCCCATCCTCACTGCAGAAACTAAGGAACTGCAGTCTGGCCTCTGCTGTGGTCTTGATTTTGAGGATAATTCTATGCAGTGTCTGTTGGACTCTAAAGCAAGAAGGGACAGAACCCCATTATCTGGAAGCAGGGTGGTAACTACTCCATCCCACAGTCAAGCAATCAAGTGTGTTATGTCCTTACTTTCAATAATTTTTCTTCTCACTTTTCTCTCTCTCCCTATCTACCAGTCAGTCTCAATGAGGGTTCTCTCTTTATTCTTCTCTACCACTCTTTCCTTTCAGATGCTACTGCTGACTTTTGAGTCACTACCCTCTTCCAAGAGCAACTCCACCCAAATAGAACTCCAGCCTGCCCTCTAGTTAGTGCTGCACACCACACAGGGCAGCTGTGACAGCACGCTACATTGCTCCACATTAATGAAGAAACCTCGGTCTGCCTCTAAAGTGATCTTGCCAACTAGGGCAATTCCATCCAGTTCTGGGGGAACAGTAGACAAAGAACCACTAAGCATTCTAAACAAATATTCCCCAAATGAGAGGTGAAATGAATACCTCAACCAAACAATCCAAAATACGAAAAATGAAATCACAGTCTCAATAATTATAGTGGGATACTCAATACACTACTCTCTGACAAAGATATATTATAGGGAAAGAAACTTAACAAGGAGGCTAGAAAGATAAACAGCACAATTGGACAACTTAACCTGACAGAGATTTTTCAGAGCTTTCTATACAATTGCAAAAAAAAAATCACATTCTTTTCAAGCACATAAGGCACATATACTCAAAAACAGACCATACGCTGGGACACAAGTCAAAGCTGAGTAAAATCAAGCACAGAGATGATACAGACATTTTTCTCTGACCACTATTCCATAAGGCTGGAAATTAACAAAAAGATCATGAAGAAAACAAGCAAATATAACACATGTTGGGACACATAATTTTAAGACGATGGAAATAATCCAAATTTTCATTAACAGATGAATCGATCAAAAAACTGTGTGCACGTGCAATGGAACACTACACATCCCTAAAAAGCAGCAAGGTATCCTACAATAACATCACCTCATGAGAAGTCCTAGAGGAAATTATGCTAAGTGTAGAAAATGAAGCACAAAAGCACAAGTACAACACGAGTACACTGAGGTAAGCATTATAAAAGTGCCATATAGGAGAAAAGCTATTATATGCATACAACCCTGGGGGGATGTCCAGCAATCATGACAGGGGCAAAACCCAATCCAGGGATACATACGGCACTCAACTAACAATAGGGGAGAAAGAAAAAAGTCATGGGTTGGGATGGAGCAAGGCACTATCCCACCCAACAGGAGGATGTTTATTTTTTCAGAGGAGAGAGAACCAGGCTACAACCTGATATGCCAAGGTATGAATACAAAATAGTCGCGTGTACCAGGAAACCAGTACAGAGGTCTGTGGGGCCTGTCCCAATCCCAAGTATGTGATCACCCTCCACACATCAAAATAATCAAAGGACACTGGTGCTACAAATTGGGGTGAGGGATGTGTCTGATTAGAGCACATGGGTGAAACAAAAAGGAATGGAGATGGAGGGGAGGACATTCTGGTCCACCAAGCCCCAAGGACAATATCCCTGCTTAGAGCAGACAACGTAGAGAGGATCACTGGGTCATCCCCAAAAGACATGACATCTCTCACTAAAATCTAGTGCTGCAGGCAACGATACTGGAGACACAGTATTTTGTATAATCTGATCACATCACACTAGTGTGAAATACTCAGGGCATGCAACAGAACAAGGGGAGCAAAGTGATAAAATCCCTGGAGAATACCAAAAATAGATGTTGGAGACAGAGTATGACACCTCATCAAGCCCAAAAGGAAAACACTCCTAACGGCTAACAGACCTTGAACTGTTCATAGGTCTTTCCATTTTTGTCAATGGCTATCTTTTTATTTTGCTGTTCTTGGTGTCCTTTGTTGTGTATTTGGCTGTGCTGTCTTTCGTGCTTCTTAATATGTCTGCATGTCTATTTAGATGACAGCTAACTAATTTGGAAATAAAAATAACAGGACCAAGGGTTTCAGGGGATATGGGAGAACAGGATATGGGACAAAGGAAGGGTGGTGACAACCCACCCAGAGGCAAGAAAATAAGTGAACTAAAATCAATGGAGAGAAAGCTGTAGGATGCCTAGTCAGGCTTAATCAAGGGCAACATAGCAGTGAGGAATTACTAAACCTGAATGAAGGGCAAACATGATGGCGGAATATGAGGAAAGCACAAGAACACAGAGCGAAATTCTGGAGACAAAAGACAACTACAGAGTTCTAAATACAGGCATGAGCATACATATAATGAGAGGGGAATATTACTCTTTACTCATCTGTATGTTAGAATTAAGGTTGCAGATGAACACTGAGCCTCGAATCAAGTAATTCCTCAACACAAAAACACTTTGTTCTAACAATCTGGCATTCTGTGATGCTCACCTTCCTGATGTGATCACTTAAGGCAAACTGGGTGCATATGCAAATGTGATAAAGAAAATTGATGGTGTCTGACTATCAAAAGATAGTGTCACTCGAAGATAACCAATTGACCATCTATCTGAGAAGCAAAAAAAACCCCCAACAAAACACATGGAAGCACACCAAACTGTGTGACCAAGAGCTGTCTAGAGGATCAGGTAGAAGTCATCTAAGACCCAGAACACAATCATACATACCATGAATTAGGGTGGTGGTGGTAATGGAGTGGAGACCCAAAGTCTATCTGTAGACAATTGGACATCCCTTATACAATGGTCACGGGTAAAAAATGAGTCAATCAGGGGGCAGTATAGCACCGATGAAACACACAACTTCACTTTAGTTCTTTGGTGCTCCCTTCCCCATGGTATCATGACTTCAATTCTGCCTTACAAATCAGACTGAACCGGAACATGGACACTGTTAAAGAGCCCACAACAGAGGGAGTCCAGGAGAGATAAACCCCTCAGGACCAACAATGAGTAGAGATACCAGGTGGATTCACTGAGGCTCAGGGGAGAAAGGAGGAACTGGTCACAAGGACCAACATGTAACCCAATTGCAGAGGTTCAAACAAAAGGAAATTAGGTGAGGTGTGGTGGATAATGTGAGATATGAAAATGACCTATCACTTATTAAGAGTTTGTGATGAGGATGGGGAGGGTGGGGAGGGTAAATGGGAAGCTGATAAATGGGGCCCATTCAAGTGGGAACAGAATGCTTTGAAAATGATGGCGGCAGCCTATGTGCAAATGTGCTTGACACACTGGATAAATGTATGGCTTATGAGATGTGAAAAAGGCCAATAAAAGTATTTAATAAAAACTTATCGTAATCCATACATCAACTCTATCAAGCGTATTTATACATTTGTTGCCATCACTCATTCACTTTCTATTAAACCCTTGGTATCAGCTCCTTTCACCCAGACTTGTGAACCCTTGATGCACTCTCAATTATTTTCATATATTACACTGATTGCAGTCTCCCTTCCCCGATGTTGTTCATCATCCTAGAGGGATGTTTGTGGTTATGTCTTAATCACTGCAATTGGTTCTCCCTTCATCCACTCATCATGTTTCCCCTACCCTTATGGTATTGCTATTCCCATTCCTGTTCCTAGAGTCCATGTGTTGTGGACTCTTAATTCTTATCTGTACCTGTTCACATGCTCTGGTCTAACTCACAGTGAAAGGCAGTACTGGGGTCATGGTAGTGGTGGTGGTGAGAAAGCCTTAAAGAACCAGAGGATTACCGTTTCATCCATGCTTTACTACACCAATTGACTCATTCTTTCCCTATGAGCCTTCTGTAAGGGAGTATACCATTGTTTTCCCATGGGCTTTGGGTTTCTGCTCTAATTTGCCTCATTCTCAATTACATTTTTTGTAGTTTATTATGGGTTTTCTTATACCTATTACATAGTTTAATCTACACCTCATGGACTTCTATGGCAAATGACGATTGGTTAACTTCAAGTATTTAAGACCCTAGACCTCTATCTTTTGGTAGCCGGGCACCATCAGCTTTCTTGGTGACATTTACTTATGTCCCATTTTGTCGTCAGCAATTGTGCCAGGGGAGTAAATGAAATAACAAAGAGTTCTTGGATTGAGGGAGTATATGAGCAAGGGACCAGAAGTCTATCCACTACCTCAGCATAGTCGTATAAACATATGTACATGGGCCAATACCAGTTTATTTTTTTTTTTGCATCACTGACCTCTGCTGGTCCTGAGAGCTACCCAGCCTTGTTCCTGGAGAGCCACTGCTGGATTTGAACCGCCAAGCCTGTGGGCCGCAGTCGCGCACTCAACCACTACGTCACTGGGGCTCAGCCTAATACCGCTGATTTGCGAATTAATGTATTTAATTTATACAAAACTCTGGTTATACTGCTATGCAGTTTTGCTTCCTAGATTGCTCCTAGTTTTTTACCTTCCTCCCGCCCTGCCATCAAGCTCTCCTTCAGCATCACAGTAATTCCTCTCAGACTTCTGTTGTTTCAAGACTCCCAGGATCTCTGTCCCCCTTGTTGATTTTAATGCCTTAGTTATTCCCATGACCATGGTGTTGTTTACTCATCGCTTCATTCCCTGCGCCTCCTTCTTCCCCAAGTCCTTCTAGGACTGTTGGTCCTGTTCATCACATTGCCTTCTCCCCAAGCTTGCTTCTATGTCTATCATATAATTAGGCAAACCAACCATAACATAGAGCCAACAAAATTAAAGCAAAAGATGGAGGGGAAAAACATGCATAATTCCAGGTCTGTCCACTTACCTTTATGTATCCCCCCATGTATCATGGGGGAATGACGGGAGCTGCTGCTCCTAGCTCACAGTCTTTTGGGGTGCTCTTTAGTGGTTTGTGGCTTTCCTTTGCTTTTGTTATTGATTCTGTTTGAGACTGGTGGAGTTAACTAGAGGCTTCTATAAGGAGGCTATGTTTTCCCATGTGATGTTATTATTTGAGAAGTGATCAGTGGTTTCTGCATTGAATATATTAATTTTTATCACTTTGATTACCCATGTTTTCTATATAAGATACATGAATTTCTTACATGATACTTTTTAACTGAGAAAAAATTAACAAAAGTCAAAAACTTACACCCATATCCAAAGATGTATACACAGTGTTCACTGGAGCACAACAGACTGACAAAATAAAGAACAGAACAATGTCTGGAATCTCCTTCACACAAAAGTTCAATAATCTGTTCTTCAGAAGATAGAACCCATACTTCTTGTAGTTTTAAGATGGTAACCTGAAATAGATGAATGGCACACTCCTCTTTTACAGAGATCACTTATGTACCCATGAAGTAAGTGGAAGTGATAGCACCAAAATTTGGGACTGAATTTATACCTAAATAAACAAGGATACTGTAAGACTCAATGTTCCTGAGTAGTCAATGTTGGAGCTGAAAATTTTGACCCCAGTATCTACTATTGGATGTCACTGTTACCTGACCCAATACAGACTTACCCTGGTGCCAAGAAGGTAAAATTACTTCAGACAGGGTATAAAACTGAAATATGTTTGGCCAATTACTATGTAACACACTGGTTCAGATACGCATGCACAAATTTGTTTCTAAACCCATAAAATTGTATTCCACATGATAGAAGGAACCGTGACTTCTAGGAGTAGCAGTCACATTAGTTACATGGAAAATGAGAAATACTTTGACCTGTAAAAAAAACCAACAAAAAAACCACCTAACTTTTGTGTGTCCTAGTTTCACTAGTCTTGCAATGGTGTTATTGATGAGTCACAGTCCACTGGACTTTTTTTTTAGTTAAGATTGCAATACTTTCATCATCTAAATAATAATGAATATTTCTCTTAATGAATGGCCTCTCTTGTCACTGACAAACAGGTGTTTTGCACTACCCCAGAAAGAGTCCTTTGCTAATAGCAGAATACACTACATTGTAATATTCCTGGTGGGTACATAGAATGTCAGAGTCCCTTAAAAAGAGGTTGACATATTGTGTTATAAATACATATACCATGTGACAGCCATATTCCTCTTAAAGATTTACGCATATACAATAATAGTTGTTCAGAAAATATGGTACAGATTTGCTAATATCTTATAAAACAATGGATAAAATACTCTAAAATACTTTTATTTTGATGAGGTAGTAACATAAAATTTCTATACAAGTAGAAATATACTTTATGTTGTATATGTAGAAATCATCAAAAGAAAAAATTAAGTGGAATCTAAAGAACTTAGTATACTACTTAACAGTGATAGATTTGTAAAATTTCTTAGTTCTTTCTGCATGGTAGGTCTCATATGAACAGTGAAATTTGAGGATTTACACTACCTGTCACCAAACTCCTTATATTTGTAAGTCTTCCCTCCACAGTGAATTATAAAATATTTAGTGATATGTGAGGAATGATTAATTACTTGCCAAACTTGTTCCTTGAATAAAGTTTCTTTGTGAATTTTCATATGTTGATGGAGGTGTGAGGACTGTTTAAAGGTTTTCCCACATTCCTTACATTCATAAAGTCTTTCTCCACTGTTGATTTCTCATATGTACTTTCAGGTGAGCAGAATGAGTAAAAGTTTTCTTACATTCCTTACATTCATAAGGAATCCACTGTGGATTCTCATATGTTGAATGGTGTTTGAGGAATGTTTAAAGGTTTTCCCACACTCCGTACATTTGTAAGGTCTTTCTCCACTGTGACTTTGCATATGTCGTTTCAGGGCTGCAGACTGAGTAAAAGTTTTCTTACATTCATTACATTCATAAGGATTCTCTCCACTGTGAATTCTCATATGTTGTTTGAGGTTAGGAGAAAGAGTAAATGTTTTCTTACATTCATTAAGCCTTTCCCTACTCTGAGCAGCCGTATGTCTAGTGAGAGGTGAAGGTCTAGTAATAGTTTTGCTACATTCCATAGATATACAAGGCTTCACTGTGCCATGAATTCTCATATGCTGTTTGAAGTTTGAGGAATGAATAAAGGTTTCCCCACATTTCTTACATTTATGTGGTACCTCTCCACTGTGAATTCTCTGATGCAGTTCCAGATGAGCAGAGTGAATAGAAGATTTCTTACATGCATTACATTCATAAGGCCTCTCTCTACTCTGAGCAGTCATATGTCTAGTGAGAGGCGTAGGTCTACTAACAGTCTTGCTATTTTCCATATATTCACAAGGCTTCACATTGCTGCATATCCTCATATGTTGAAAGAGGTATTTGAATTGAGGAAGAACCTTACCACAGTATTTATGGTCATAAGATTTAGCTCCATTGGATATTCCCAAATCATCAGTGAGTGTTGAATGATCTCCAAAGATTTTACCACAGTCTTTATAGTCAACGCATTTGTTTCTGGTTAGAAATTTGTCTGAAGTGTACATATTGTTCTTTTCACGTGTCCTAAATTCATCAGCACCGAATGAAGTGTGAAAACACTTATTATGTTCTAATGAAGGAAGATTCTTGGATGATTCCAGGGAATATAAGTATCCTGGTCTTTTTAATGCAGATATAATTGAAATATGACTGGAGAGCT
>PVJH01046586.1:0-11757 GCA_004026705.1 Nesogale talazaci | reverse complement strand
GTCAGTTTCCAAAGCAAAAGCCCACGGGAACACAGCCAGCTCAGTCCGGCGTTACCACTTTGCCCCAGCCTGGCAGAGTAGGAGTTCGATACATTCGGAACCAATGAATGAATAGTGCTAAACTGGCAGTAGAGACCTTTTTTGAAAAGATGTAGGCGCTGAGTAACCAGCTGGAGGCTCCGGGGAGACTCCTGCTAGGAATTCCATGTGCCAATCAAGAAATCTGCAAATTGGGGGGTGAGGGGGGGGGGCGGTGAACCCATGGGGGAAAACAGGAAAATCATAGGGTTTTGTGAAGGAGGAAAGGTCTACATTTAACCCTGGTGTGACCTTGTATAGACCTCTGCACCTCAGCGCCCTCATTTGATTTCCCGTGGGTTTGTCTTTGCATCTCTGGGGGCGCTGTGTACATTATTAGGAAGCCACCAATGATTTGGGAAGAAAAATGCAGAGGGGCCTGACCAGGATTGCCTCAGCAAAACTGAGCCAGGAATGCCCAGGGCCCCCAGCCCACCAGGAGGCCAGTGGGAAGTAAGTGCACAAGGATCTCAGTGGCAGAGGGAGATGGCAAAGAACACACTGCACCCGAGGGTCCTGGCAGGCTCTGCCCCTGAGAGAGGAAATGCAGACTGAGAGGATTCAAAACACTCCCTACATCCCAGGGAACAACAGATGGCTTCCTAAAAGCGACCCCAGCATCCCCCTGGGGAAGCAACAAGTCACGCTTTGAGCTTCAAAAGGCAAAAAGAACAAGAGTTAGCTGCTGAGTCATCCGGCCCAGGGAAACTGCAGGAAACCGCCTGCAGTCATGAGCAGGCCTATTTAGAAAAGGCTGCAGCTGCCTGAAGCCAGCGGAGACTGTCACCCAACCGAGTTCAAGGAACCCATGGGAGGGAGAGAGGCGGCTTTTTTTTTTTTTTTTTTTGGTGGGGGGTAAGGGGGGCTGAGGACTACTTCCCTAAAACCCCAAGCTCTATTGAAATGTTACACTCTCCTTGCTGTTGTGTTTTTGTTTTGTTTTGTTTTTAAGTCTCAGGCCCTTAACCAACACCAGGCATGTGGAAGTAGAAAGTATACATAGTTTGGTAGATAAAGTCACGTGGGACATAAACTCCCTGACTCAGCTGTGAGTAAAAATGACTCCTTAAACCAGCACCCTCAAACTTTTTAAGCAGGGGGTCAGTTCACTGCCCCTCAGACCATTGGAAGGTCAGACTATAGTTAAGAAAAAAAAAAAAAAAAACTATGAACAAATTCACGGGGGGCCCCCCGGGATGAGCCGGCTGTTAAGCAGGACAGGCAGTGGCAGCAAAAACACCCGGTGGGCTGGATAAATGTCCTCGGTGGGCCACATGTGGCCCGCGGGCCACAGTTTGAGGATCCCTGGTTCTACACTTTTCATCTTCATTCTTGCTGACCTAGGTGATACAGATAACTCCTTTGGGCATCTGAGGCCAACGGCGCCTAGGCTTACACAGCAGACTCTGATTCACTAAAACTTTGATGACTGTCTGAGCCAGCACAGTCACTTAAGGAATAAACAATAGGTTCTTAGGTGAAGTGGGTACGGAGCAGGACAGCTGAACACAGGCCAGAAGCAGGAGGGAGCATAGAAGTGGTTGTGATGATGTATATGCAACTCTTTCTAAAAGCAATTTATTGGGGAAGTGTATGACAGGTGAGTGTTCCATCAAGAAACCAACTAAAAAAAAATTTTTAAAGGAGAAAAGAAACCAAACCTGGCCTCTGGTTCTCACGGGTGTAGGAGGGAGAGTTCTTGCTCAGGGGCATGGAGTTCCTTTGAATGGCAGTGGAACAATTTGGGGAGAGATATCAATAACAGTTGCACAACACGAAGAGCAGAATCAATAGCACTGACTGAATTATACATGTAGAAGTGGTTGGACTGGAGAATGCGTTGCTGTGTATATTTTTGCCACAATTGAAAAAGAAATGACACAAATAATGAGTCCAAGGAAGAAGAAAATGTTCTAAAATTGTGGTAATGACTGTACAACCCTTCTTGATATGATTGACTATCGAAGTGTATGATATGTGGGTGAAATGCCAATAAAACTGTTAGGAAAAGAAAAGCCTTCTTACAAGATGGGGGATCTGGCCTGTGGATGAGCCTGTCGGGCGACCTGAACTTAGTCTGCCTGTTACACCGAGAGCCTGAGCAGGTCTCTGGTGGAGTTCCACAGGACTCTGCCTATGTCGTCATGGCCCAGTCAACCAGGAAGTGTTTATCTGCCAGTACTCCTTCATCAGGGGATAAAGCTGGCAGAGTGATTCTCCCGGGTTAATCCTGTAGAGATGGAAGGTTCTTGTGCTTGCTTCAGCAGCAGCACATACACTAGAGATGGAAGGTTCTGGGCCTCCGCCTGTGCCTGAGCAGAGGGGCCAGGGAGGCACCCTAAATGTCTCAGGAGCCTGCACTCCTACCATCTTGAACGGAAGCTGTGGGGATGACGTGGTTGGTTAGTCACCTCATACTTGGCTGAGAAGGAACGGAAAGTCCAGCTTCCTCATTAAAGGTGGCCCTCTCCTCGGCCTGGCACAGACGCCTAGCGCCCAAGCTCTGGAGAGAAGCAGTGAGGTAGAGGGTTTCAGGGAAGGGCTGTAAGGCTACTGCCAATCCACCGCTCTGGGTCCTTGAGAGGCCACGTTGTGGGGAAGTTGGGGGAGTCTTGGGACCTGCCCAGGCCTGAACAGTGACCACCGGACTGAATGGAGCCTGGGAAGGATCAGGGAGCTGAGAGGTGGGGCAGATCAGTCCCCAGGGAATGCAGCTTGCAAGGAAATCACAGGCTGTAAGTGTTTTGGAAAGTGTTTTCCTGTGTTAGTGAGGCAGTGTGCCCACAAGATCCCTCTCGAGACCCCTCCCAGAGGCGAGGAAGGACCCTTGGAGCGAGCAGAGGAGGCTAGGGTGGGCAGGAGGGTAATGCCTGGGGTCCGTGAACACCCACCCGCAGCCTCCCTCTTGGTAACTTCCCGGTGCTGCTGAAAGGATGGAACAACATGTACCACAGCTCCTGCAATTATTGTCATTTCTGTATTCCTCAAAGCACGCACACTAAGCAAGGTGAATTTTAAAGAACAGCAGCCATTTCTATTCCTGTCTTTTCTTTTCTCTCTCCCTCTCACTCACTCACCTGCTAGTGCACTGATCAAGAAGTAGACCGTTGAAAGGAGCTCCTGGTTATCCTGGGCATCTTCCTGCCCTCGCCCCCTGCCCTGCAGGCTGCACCCCACAAGCTGCAGAAAGGCCGTGAGGTCCTGCTGCTGTGGGGGCTTCAGCTCCTCCAGTGCCTCCAGTGGGGGTGAGAGCCCTCTAGCCACATCTTCAAACTGCAGGAAAGAGAGGGGAGAGTGGTGAGCCTGGGACATGGTGGACGGTACCCCCAACCCTCTACCACCCTGTGCCTCAGCAATTCCAAACCACCAGAAAGAAGGCCAATCACCCACTGAAGAACCAACTGGCTTGAGGGCAGAGGGCTGGGAAAGAGGGTGAACAGAAGCAGGAAACACAGAAAGGCAGTGGGGCCAGGAAGGGGCATGGAGGGGTCTGTCAGGGACAGGTGGAAACAAATGTGTATGAATGGTTGACTGTGACATTGACATCTTCTCTGTGGACCTTCACCTAACTCACCATTTAAAAATTTAAATCATCGTAATCATGACAAAGACAGTGGAACTCAAGCTTTCCTGTTAGCATCCCACTGTCTGTTCTCTGTCCCCACCACCACCCGACCAGCCTGCTCCCCTGCCTTGGATGTTCTTTCCACCAGGTGCTGGCTGGCCATGTTCTTCTCCCAAGGGGCTGTTTGGGGAAAGAGAAGGTGATGGGCTTTGGGAAGTACGTGGGTCTTCTCCCACTCCCACCCCTTAGCCCCCGCTCCAGGCTAGCAGGCCCTCCATGCACTCTGAGTGCACAGGACTGGACCGATTAGCGTTGAAGCTTCTCAGTCGTTCCAACCACTGCAGGTTCAGTGGCAGTAATGAAGCACTTTGGGGCAGAATCTACTTTCAGGAGGAGGGAAATAACATGCACAATTTCCTGAAAATCATAAAGCATTGAGTCAGAGCTCAAACCCTCTACATAAGACAGAAACAAACAAACCCCCAAAGCATGGCACATTGGACTCCCAGAGCCTCAGGCCTGAAGGAAAACACAAAATGTGGGTGCAGGGGGGGTTGGCAGCTTGTGTGTCCCTCGTCACAAGGGAGCGGGAAGGAGCGCAGCCTCCCAGGGAAGCCTGCCGCTGCAAGACAGGACAAGACAGAGGCCGGCATCTCCACTTAAACTAGTTGCTGCTGCCACATACTGCTGTGGTGGCCACATACCTTGTTGCCCCTAAAATAGATGTCCGTGTGGAGGCTCAGGGGGAAGCCCAACGAGGAATCAAGTGCTTGCAGAGGTAATTAAGGTAAAAATGAGATCATCCTGGACTCGGGTGGGCCTCACACACCATGATGGGGGCTCTTATAAGCAGCATTCAAAGAAAGGGCATGGGGAGACACAGAGAAAGCCCAGGAGAAGAGGGGGCCGAGGTTGGAGGAAGGCTGCCATGAGCCAAAGGAAGCGAGGAGCCCCCCGAAGCTGGCAGCACCCAGCGGAGTCTTGGCAGGAGTGTGGACCTGTCGGCACCTTGGTCCCAGATGGACAGCTTCCAGAACACACAGAGAGAATGCCTGAGGCTTTAAGACACCACGTGCATGGTAACTTCTGTAATGTTCCACTCCTGTTCTACTAGTTAGAAAACTGAAGGTCCGGGAGGAAGAGAAAAAGAGGACATGGTTTAGAAGGTTAAAAGAAGATGGAGGAAATGTTTAAGAGCACCTCAGATTTCTGTTTCTGGATGTGAGGCCCACCTCTGTTCCTGAAAAAGTGAAAACCCACAGTGAAGACAGACTGGGCCTGGGGAGGTCTCTGGGCTTACCACTCTTTCCAGGACTGCCAGCAACTCCTCGTCAAGCAGGGCTGCCCGCAGGAGGGCATGCAAAGCCATCTGCTGCTGCTCCGGCAGCTTCACAAAAGGCTGGAAATCCTTCTCTAAGAGCAGAGCATCTGTGGAAGCAACAGAGCACACACCCGGGCTTGGAGTGGATGTGTAGGACTCCTCACAAGGAAGAGCCCGGTCCCCGGTTCTTTCAGAGAGGTTCTCACCTGCACAGTCACCGTGGAACTCAATCCACAACCCCACTGCTGCCAGAGGAAGGCAGGCAGGGAGGGAGACAAGAGAAGCCCCATTCTGTAACTCAGGCCTTCGTGTTCTCTCCAAGAGCTCACTGAGCATTCATGAAGCCTAATCAATTCTTTTCTCGGAAAGTCATTTAGACTGCTCTTAAGCATGATCTCTGCGGAAGTAAATCATCCAAAGCTGAATGAATAAGCATTAACCGGCACTTCTGTGATGCTTCAGAGCCCCACAGATTCTGTGATGCACCTTTTTTTTTTTTTAACTTTTAAAAATCATTTTATTGGGGGCTCATCCATCGATTTTCACAAGACATACCTAGGTATATTGTGCCAAGCACCTTCACATGCCTTCTGCCATCATCAGTCTCCAAATAGATGGCTGAGATGCATTCTTTTTTACACATCTTTTCTTTTAACCCATGGCAGCAGTGTACACTGCACCACGTGGGCCAAAGGGGCGGGCCCTCTGGTGCCTGGGTCAAGACAGTCAGCCATGCTTCTGTGTCCTGCCCTCCTGGAGAACAAGCACTGAGCTCTGCCCTCCTGTCGCTCCTCCCTCCCCTCTCATCCTTTCTGGGGTAAAAAAAAAAAGGAAGGCATGTAAAACAACTCTAAAGCAACGAGATGGGTAAAACGACAACTTGACACGACAATGCTTTCACACATAAAGGCAGGAGGGTAGCAGGTGAGCTGCACCGAAGCCATCAGCCAGACACAAGGCTCCAGGAAGTGATGAAGTAGCCAGTGCAATATGCAACAAGCTAATGGAGCAATGGAAGCACTCACTCATCCGTGCCAGGAGACTGGGAAGACGACGGGAAGAGACCCACATTGATACCCAGTCCAGTGAAAGGTGACCCGACAGAACTCTCAAATTAGAAGACAACGCCATCAATATTACACGCCAGTAAAATTTTGCTGAAGATCATCCCACAATGATGACAGCCGTACATGGACAGTTGCCAGATGGTCAGGCCGGATTATTCAGAAGAGGATGTGGAACAGGGATATATCATTGCTGACGTCAGAGGGCTCTGGGCTGGAAGCAGTCGATACCAGAAAGATGTTTGCTTGTGTTCTATTGACTGTGCCAAGGCATTTGTGTGGATCATAACGAAGTGTGGCTAGCCTGGAGAGCAGGGGAACTCCAGGATACCTAATCGTGCCCGTGTGGCATCTTTACATGAGTCCAGAGGCAGTTGTGCAAAGGGAACAAGGGACTCGGTGAGATCTCTAGGGATAAGATTTTGAGAAACTGTTAAAAATTACTCTCACCTTCTTTTAGCCCTCACCCTTGTCTTCTTGCTCTCTTCCTCCCAGACCATGAAAACCAGGGCATCCAGGGCCTATCCTCTCACTACACCCGTTCAATCTGTCTGCTGAGGGAATCGCCAGCGACACTGGATTCTCAGAAGAAGAAGGTGGCGTCAGGAATGGAGGCAGGCTTATGAACGAGCTGCAATCTGCAGGGACACAGCCTTCTTCCTGAAAGTGAGGACGACTGGAAGCACTTGCCGATGAACAACAAGGACCACAGTCTTCGGTAGGGACTGGGACTCAATGTCAAGACGACCAGAATCCTCACAACTAGATCCATAGGTGACATCGTGATAGACAGGGAGGATGGTGGCGCAACCTGGCAGCGGCCAAGGACAACGAGCTCCCTGCTGGAGTGCATGAAGGTGCAAAGGATTTGTGGGCTTGCTGCTAACGGAAATGTCAGAAATTTGAGTCCACCAAGCGGCACCTCAGAAGTAAAGCCTGGCAAACTACCCCCGCCCCCCCCGCCAAAAAAAAAATTACGCATTGAACGCCCTGTGGATCCAGCTCTACTCTGATAGGAACAGGCCACCTTGAGTTGCGGTCACCATGGTTTGGAGTCTTTTGTGATGGCAGCTGGTAGTATGAGTAGGTCTTGGTCACCACCCCACCATCCCATCCCCTGCTGACACGGTACCATCCAGATCCGTTTAGGAGTCAAGGACACAAAGGTCAAGCCAGCATCCGACTCCTGCCCGGCGAGTCCCAGGCTCCCGGCTCCACCTCGGGCTACCATGGAGAACTGCGGGGCTCACCTGGACAGATGACAGAAAACTGCAGCTACCTTCCCATGGTCCCATGCACAGAGCACACCTGGGGGATGGGTGCCCGCTGGGTTCTAACCCCTCACATCATGCAATGAGCAGCTGAGAACAGCCCATGATCCATCTGAGAGGAGGCAGAGGAGGGCCTGCAGCCCTGCCTACGACGGGAGGAGCCCACTGCCATGCCTGGCAGCACTGGTGCATCAGAGAACGGGGCCCAGGGAGCACCCGGCATGGGGCTTTGCAGACGCAGATCCCTGAGCTGTTCCTCCAAGACACCTCGTCTGGACCGACTGCCCCCCAACCTGCTGCCGGGCGGTCAGTCCACACCACGGAGGCTCCTTCCTGCCTGGGAAGCCTGCTCTGCAGCTTGGTCCTCCATTGCTCTGTGCTTTTCTGCTACAGAACCAAAAGTATCTCCTGGCCTGGGATCCAACAAAGCCCATGGGCAGTCACTCTGCTAACCCCCAAGTCCTGTTGTGAGCTGTCTCTTGGAGCCCTGGCCTCTTTCTGTCTCTGCCTCCTTTCCTGGCCTCGACTTTACTCCCCACTCCACTCTACTCACCTCCCAAACAAAGTTACACCTCTGGCCCCCCAGCAACTTGTTAAAAGATAAGGTGGCTCGGAGAGAGAGAGAGGTGAGTGGGAGGTGGCCCTTGGGAGAGTCGTAGGACCCCTTGGAGAGTGTGGCCCCGTTCGTTTCAATGAGTAGATGCAAATCTGGGCTTTGCTCTCCTTGCCAATGACTTACTTAGTTATCCTTCGAAGTAGTCCACACGGCGCTGTTTGTGGGTAAAGTGAATGACCACCACCAGCCCCTCACTCATTCACACCCCCACCCCACTCCGACCCACCCCCACTGCTCCATGGATGGCAGAGGTCGCTGCACAGCCTGGGAGTGGGGGAGGGTGTCAGTGCACTCGGCAGCAATGCAAATCCACGCAGCAGCACCTCCAGCAAGACCTGACTACCTCCTTCCATTGAGACGAAGGCCAAGAAAGCTCAGTAGGGCAGTGCTGCTCTGTGACACGTCAGTCACCATGAGGGGGACTCAGCTAGATGACAATAGGGCTGGTTTTGCTTCCCTCCACCCACCCCCACCCCCACCCCCCTCTGCTCAAAGCATAGCATCTACACTCGAGGTGCCCCCCATCTAGAGGGCACCATCCTAGTTCCAAATGTTTCCCACCAGGCCCCTGAGGGTCCTCATCGAAATGGGGAGATGTGACTCGTGAAGGCCACACCACCTCTTGAGATCCTGCCCTTGGATCTGCCAGTCACGGGCCATACCACACTGCTGGGGATACCTTGCTTCAAAGCACTGAGCGGTTCCTCCAGGGAAGACATCTCGTGCGCAGCATCCAGCATGTCCACAGGGGCCATCATTCTGTAGGCCACGGGGGCGATGTCCACAGAGTGGCTTCTCTTCCTTGGCTCAAAGCCGCCACTCTTGCCTTGGAGGAGGCAGAGGTCTGTTAACACAGGAGGGAAACACAAGCAAGGCACAGAGTCACTTCTTTCCACGTCGTGGACCTCCCACACCAAACCCATGCCCACCATTCTGGGTCTCCGCAACCGGATAGAACTGCTGCCTCTGGGTCTCGGAGGCTGAAAGTCTCTATGGGAGCAGACAGACAACCTCCTCTTTCTCCAGGGAAATGGCTGGTGGGTTTGAACCTCCAACGTTGCTCTTGCAGGCAGCTGTCCGGTGGTTCACGCACCGTGCACCGTGTCTCCTCTGTTAGGTGCTCAGCCTTAACCACTTGTGGCAGGGTAAGGATGCGCATGCACACACACAGACACAGACACACACACACACACAATCCTGCTTCACCCCCATACAATCTGTTGCCTCTACATGTCAGGCTAGGCTTGCACAAAACACCCAGCCACTTCCTACAAACACACAAGAAAGTCGCCAGTGTGTGCTCCGAACGAGCAGAAAGCAACCTTTCAAACACTAGAAATGTTTTCTTAGCCTGATTGAAACAAGCCAACCCCAAACGTACAGAACAACAGTGGGGAAAGATGAGCACGGGGGATCATCTGGAAGTCTTGTCGCTATACATCAGGGTACAAATGGCGCTGTGACTATGCTTTTGAAAAGAGTCGACTTTTTTTTTCCCACAAATGAGCAGGATAAAACTACAAAAGCTACAAAATTAACGTAGATGTCCGTTAGAGGATGGCAGCAGGGTCGGGAGTGCACCCGGTCCGACCTCACCTCACCGAGGCACGGGTGTGCAGCAGAGCAGCAGGAGGGGCAGAGCCTGGAGCTCCCCAGGGAGTGCTAAGGGTATACTCTGGAATCGGGACGTGGCACCCCATCATATTCCATTGGGGGACATTCCTGGAAGTCAACAAACAGACCTTGAACTATTGACAGGTTTTTCTTTTATTATTTTTTTAACTTATTTATATATATATATTTTTTCTGTGCATTGAGAAGAAAATAAAAGGAAAGGTTTCAGACCCCCCAAAAAGGCCAGCACAAAACAATACCAGACGTTCTGTAGAGATGTAATTATGACAAGTTCAGGAAAGGCAAGACCAGTCCTTTCTCAAAAGCCTTATCATTTGGAGACAGCTGCCCCCGGAGCAGAGTGGTATGCCTTGGGCTGCTCACTGCCAAGTCAGCAGTTTGAGCCTAGCAGCTGGCTCCTTGGGAAAAAGGCAGCTTTCTACTCCCACAAAGAGTCTGAGAAACTCACAGGGGCAGCTCTACCCTGTCCTATAGGGCGGCTACCCGTCGGCATCCACACGATGACAGTGAGCTTTTTCCATGGTTGATTTGGTACCATTTAGAGATACATTGTTTCTATAGGCAGAAACAATGCTGGGGGTGGGGGATGGCTTCAAAAAGTTCATGGAAATATTCTTATTTTTTCCCCTCCACCCCCACCCCCATGGTAATATTCGATCACATTCCAATTCCATTCCATTCCAATTCCACCACCACCACCATCCCTCCGATCTAACTTCTGGAATTTACTTCCAAACAGTCCACCATGGGTCAGAGCTGATGGGTGAAGGGATTGATGGATGCTTTGTACAGGTGGGGAGTCTCCCGTCCCACACAGCTTTCAGACAAATGATATAAAGGGCACCTTCCTTTCCATGCGTCTTACTTGTGAGCCCAGCCCAGGAATCTAACTTAGGAAAAGGTATCAAAGTTGTGTCCTTGCTAAGCAAAAGCAATAAGGCAGCGCCTGTACTGGGGTTTTCTGTAAGCTCCTGTTTCATCATCTGTCCCCTTAAGCCAGGGGCTTATCCAATAAACATGTGATGGAGCCTAGCTTTGCATAAAACATGGGTGCCACAGGTCTTCACACACATTTTCATTTGTTGTGGGCACTAATGATACCCTCAGGAAGGTCTGTCTTAAGACAAGTGAGCCAATCCTTCATTTGTTCCTTGAGCTGATCCACACTCTCTGGCCATCCAGGTGCCCTGGTGCTGCCCTTTTCAGTAGGCAGTGGGTGACACGTGATGGGCCCCCAGGTAATGACTTTGGTTCTTATCCTTCCGGCCCCAGCTTTAGGACTGGTCTCCGGAGAAGAAAAGCCCCTTCAACCAAGAACTTGAAAAGGCTTCATGGCAGACAATAAGATGCATGTTCCTAACCCAGATCATTGCCTCAGACCATTCCCCCGGTTCACAGAAGCACACCTTACGACATTATTCATGGTAAGTACCAGCACACACACACACACACACACACACACACACACACACACACACCAAGGAGGAGAGACTGCAACCATGAGTGGGTTCCTTCCCTCAACTGAAGCACAGAAATAAAGGAGAAAGGTGAGCAATCACAGGGGTTTCCATGGAGGGGAACAAGGAAGTGAACAATACTAAGGGGACCCTTCCCCCCTCTCAGTTATACCCTGTCTTATTTATAACCTGTCAAGAGCCCTATGAAAATATAACCAGAGGTTGAGATTGGTACCAACTCATCTCGCACAGCCTGAGGGCAGCGTCAGGCTCTGGACTGTGAGCCTTGGCAGCCGCAGACAGCCACATCTTTCTACCTCCGCGCAGCTGGGGGTCTGGAAGGCTAACCTTTGAATCAGCAGTCAAGTGCTTAACTACTGCATCCCCAGGGTCCCTGAGGAACCATCCAGCAAGAAACGCTGAGCCAACTAGACTTGTCAGAGCCCATGCCGCCAACACCACTCGGGCCTGGTACACAGCCTCGAAGGGTGGTTCACCATCCTCTGTGCCGGGCACCACAGATACAAAAGGACCAAAGCAAAGGCCAGGCCAGGACACATGAGAAAAGGGGGCTAACCCCTGACGCCAGAGTGGCTGCAGGGACAAGAAGCTTCACCAATGGCTATCAGAATGAAGCCGCCTGGAGGTGCATGAGGAGCAGCAGCCACAAGACTCAAGGGTAAGTAAGAAAGGGGTGCATTCCAGGACGGTGGGCTGATGCTGGCAAGACCACGGGGCTAATGAGGGGCA
>PVJH01046585.1:0-11746 GCA_004026705.1 Nesogale talazaci | reverse complement strand
AGTTGATAGAGACTGTTTGGGGTTGCCTAATCATTTCAATAACACATAATTAATTCTCCCTCCTGACTCATGGTGTCTTCCCATACCATACCACCTTGAGCCCATCTCTAAGACCTACAGATTTTTCATCTGAAAAGATTACCTTCTTTAAATATGACTTCTCTTAGGATTGGGTTTGTGTGTGTGTGTGTGTGTGTGTCAGGGGGAAGGGAGATCAGTGTGTAAGCTCTTTAAGGAGAGGGGAATATAAACAATGCAGTCAGAAAGTTATACATGATCTTGTTTTGCTCTTCTCTACAAAAAAATTGAGAGCTGCAACTTAAACTCAATTATTTGATTTATAAGAAATAAAACATTTTCTTACTACTGACTGAGGTGCTGATTTATAGAGATAAGAAAGCTAAAGTTACTGTTTTTAAAAAGTTCATAGTGGTAGTTAAAGTATTTTTGTAGCCATTTGAGTGGGCTAGGAGGTTCAGTGTATTGTAAATTCACACTCATATGATCACAGATGATCTATCCTAATATAATGTAATAAAAATCAATCAATTCTAAGCCCCTATAATGGAATAAGACAAGAAGTCACAGTCCTGATACACTAAACATACATGTCTCAGGGAATGTGGCTTCCTTCCAATGGAGTCTTTGGAGATATTTGCTTTGCTTTCTTCTGGGAATGCATCCTTGTTCTAGCACAAGGATCTGTGATACTATGGACTTGAGCACATAGTCCCGGGAGTTCTCAGAAACCTTCCATATGACTGGCTGACCTTGGATTCATCTCCCTCTGTGGCCAGAAGACTATGCCCTTCCTGCAGATCTTGGGAAGTATACAAGGAGTTTCAAAGCTAGAAATTTTATTATCAGTCATTCTAACTACAAAAAAGGGTGTCCAGTGCTATCGTGGATATATTTGGCATTACTGTGGATTTCATAAAGTAAAATAACAAATTATCAACCAGAAATCAGGAACTCTGCACATAAAAAGCTTTTTACCATGTCTTCTACCTGGAATAAGTAAAAGTTTAGCAAATGACTCAGGCAAGACGGAGTAAACATGTTTTTCTAAGATAGTAAGATAGATAGTTAGATGATAGATAGATAGATGATGTCAAGTTAGGCAGACTCTTGGTGACTTTATATAAAGTAGAACAAACATTATCAAGACCTTTGTTGATTTCAAGATCAAAGTTCGGTTTGGGTCTATTCTTGCAGTTTTGGAAGCAATTCACCATTATTCTGCTAAAGATTTCCTTTCTCCTCACTGGTATAACATTTAACTGAATGTGATGTCATTTTTTGTGATTTCTCCTTATTGCCAGCTTATACAAAGCAAGTTATATTCTTCTCTTCTTCTCTTCCTCTCTTCCTTTGAGATTTTGTTGAATAAATTTTGGCTGTATATTGCCAAGTATTTCTTCCTCATCTTATCTTATTTTGTACTTTACACTGAAATCTGGTCACTATGAGTGATGCTAATGACATTTCATATACTTCCAGTATTACAATATGCAAGTCAACTTGATATAAAAAGAGTAATACTTCAAAGTCATGTAGAAAAATAAAAGAATTATGTATTTATGTCCTGAGCACTGATGCCACTAATCTGTGGTGCTCACTTGAGCAAGTGGCAGACAAGTGGCTAGAAGTGAGATTGAGTAGATGTAGAAAAACCTTGTGGACTTTAATAGCTGTAAGAAACTGTCCTGAGAAGCATGACTCCAATATTTTCAGAAGAGATACATTTAAATGATTTGGTCACATTTCTAAATCTGATCATATTACTGCTAGAGATAAATTATCAGAGAAGAGAGACTACAATCAGAAGTATGTTGGGTTAATCTTTTAAAAAGAAAAAGGGAGGCAATTATAATGATTTAGGAAGCAGAGAATGAAGCACTGGATGACAGAAACACGAGCTGGTTGAATGCAGAATAGAGAGCAATGTGCACCTGAGTAGATGTAAAAACTGAGCAAGAAGGGCATTGTAACTATGATTCTCAACTCTCTCAACTCTCTAGCACCATGTCCAGCACATAATAGAGTACCAATAGGAGAGGAAATTAAATAGTAATTTTCTCCCATTTTTCCCACCTCACATTCTCTGCTACTCAAAATAGACAAGATTTCTGCCTATTCTTTAGTGTTTTGTCAAGATTCTTTAGCTTTCATAGTATATAAATTTTCTACTATTTTTCACTCCCATTCATCCCTGTGCTATCTCCTGACTCTTGATGTAATACATTTGGGTCAAACTTCAAGGAAGACAGTGAAGAGAGAGACTTCAGAAACATCCCTTGGGAAGAACAGAAACGCTTAAACTAGGCTTTGCACAATGAATGGATAATAAAGAAACCTGACCCAATTTTCTCAGTTTCTCTGAGAAATGATATTCATGGGTTTTAATATATGATATTCTCACACTCGATTTTATATATATATATATATATATATATATATATATTCTACTTGTTGGAAATGCATTTTCAGGATTGATATATTAATCATATATCATTGCATTGGCTGAGTCTGGTGGCATAGTGGTTGAGTGCAGGACTGTGGCCCACAGGCTTGGCTTTTCAAATCCATCAGCAAGGCTGGGTAGCTCTCACTCCCACCAGAGGACAGTGATCTCCCCCTCCCCAAAGAAAACAAAGAAACAATAAAATATGCAATAGTTTTTTATATCTGCAGATGGAATAATGGAAACATCTTCAAAGTATTTTGACAAATCACTAGTTTGGAGGTAAAAAATGGAATTCACATATTGCACTTGATGAGAAAAGGGAATGATTAGAACTATTTAAAAAATAAGAAAATACAGTAATTATTATACAAATATTACGAATTATGAGTCAATTTGGACAAAATATCTTCACAAAGATTTTCTAGATCAGCATTTATATTTTAGTGATAGAAAACAAATTATTAAAGTTTTGGGTAACTTTCTAGACATATTTTGTGTAACTTTCTAGGTTAATTTCAAAATGCATTAAAATGACACAAGTAAATGGTGAAAATAAGTCTTATGAAAGAAGAATTTTATAAATTATATTTATTGGATACTTTGAAAGTCTTATTGACCAATATTTATAATTTTCCACTATCATAATGGAAATTTAATTAGGTTACTTAATTAGGTAAAATTGCTGGATATTATCTGTCTATGTATTTTCTGATAAATGCAAAAATAATTCCCCAAATATTCAGTCTTTAGATACAATGTGTACTTCATGGAATCTGTCAGATTACTGCTTGAAGTTGTGGAATAAAGCTACTGAAGAACAACACCCTAAAACAGTGATTCCCAAGCTTACTAATGCCACAACTCTTTAATATAGCTACTCATGTTGTGGTGACCCCCCCCCCAATCATAAAATTATGTGAGTTGCTATTTCATAACTGTAATTTTACTGCTTTTATGATTCACAATGTATATATCAGATATGCAGGATGTATGGTCGTTGTTGCAAATTGAATACAGCGCAAAGCGATTATCACAAAATAATGCATAATCACAAAAACAATATGTAATTTAATATTGTGAAACCCTTATTTCCAATTATACATAAATGATACTTTGTCTTGTAGTAAGGTCACTACCCATAGGATGAGAAACTCTGGTCTTAAATTTTTTTTTAATTAAACTTGAAATTTAATGTTGTCTGTCACCATTGTTTGATTCACAGAATGCCTTTATTAATTTAGATTTTTTAGAATGGTTTTAGATGGAATTCTCTGTGACTTAAAACAAGACACCTTGAAAGAAAACAACCAAAGTCAATCTACATATTTTTGAGTAATATAGATAGTTGTTCACACAACCAACTTTGATTCCACAAACATTTAAAGAAGGATACAAAATGCAAAAAGTACAATAGTTCAAGGATTTTTTACTGACCTTTAGAAGTGTTGTCTGGTCGAGTCTGATGGGGTGCCAACCCTTGATCCAAAAGTCTATTTTGATACTCTTTCATTTTGTGCAAATGTTTTGTTTTATTTTGTCACTTTTTCTTACTCTGTCTTGCTATTTTGTACATATTACTGACTCTATAGGACTGTCTCAATACAATAGACTGGATAAATAATTTTCAGGAGAAAACAATGGGACTGATGGTTCCCATTGATGGTAAATGGGAGAGGGACAATTTGACCAACCCAGAGACAAGGGAGCAACAATTGATGCAAAATCTGTGGCTAGGAGGGTGTAAAAGGCCTGGTAGGGATTCATCCAGAACAATATAATGAGGGGACTTGCTGTAATCTAAATGAAGGCTGAGCATGATATTGGGACAAGAGGAAAATACAAGAAAACAGAGGGAAGAACTAGAAGTCAAATGACATTTAAAGAGGTCTAAATAGAGACCTATGTAAATATATTTATATATGATGATGGAGAAATAAATCTATGTGCATATGTTTATAGGTTTTTTATTAAGGTAGCAGATGGACATTGGATCTCCACTGAAGTACTCCCTCAATGCAAGAAAACTTTGGTTCTATTAAACTGGCATTCCATGGTGCTCACCTTGCCAACATGATTGCTGAAGACAATGGGTGCAAAAGAAATATGGGGAAGAAAGCTGATGGTGTCTTTCTATCAAAAGTATAGCATCTGAGGTTTTAAAGGCTTGAAGATAAAGAATAATCAAGCTCAGAAACAACAAAGCCCACATGGTAGAAGCATACCACCCTTTCTGATCACTAAGTGTAAAATAAATCAGGTATCAGACATCAAAGAGCAAAAAATATTATTGTGAGCTCACCTTCTTGACATAATCACTAAAGAAAATAGATGCATAATCACATGTGGTGAAGAAAGCTGATGGTGCCCAGCTATCAAAAGATAAAATATCTAGGGTTTTTAAAAGCTTGAAGGTAAATGTGGCAGTCATGTGCTTATGATAATTTCATGATTGAGATGTAGGGGTGGTGTCTAACCTGTTAATCTGGAGATAGTCATTGAGTAGCCAATTAGGCCTCTGTGTGGGCATGGCTTTCTCCTGAGACTTCCGAGAAATTTCACAATATTTCCCTGATGGAGATGAGAAGCTATCTCCCCAGTTGTTGGGAGTTAGTCTCAGAGACAATGAACTATAGACAAGACAAGATGGCAGCGTCCGAGAAACTGAAGGAGTCAGAGGAGAAGCCATATAGCCTCACCCTGATGGAACCAGACCTCTGAAGCTGAGAAACCATGTGGAGAACTCTGCCAGCACTGAGTTGCTTCTACCACCAGTGGATGCTGATGATGGACCCTGAGCGAGGAACTGAGGAACCATGGGGAGACCTCTGCAGATGCCAGGACTCTGCACCCACTATCTGTGACTTCCTGAGTTGGAAGGAAACTTTATAGACTAATATCAGGCATATGGACTAATATCAGACTTATGACTTTGAACTGGACTAGGCTAGGATGCTTTCTCAAAGTACCATTCCTCTTGTATATAAACCCTTTCCTTATATCCATGTGCATGTCTATGAATTTGTTCTTCTAGTCTACCCAAACTAACACAGTAAACAAGTGGCCATCTAGCTTACAAGCAACAAAAGCTACATGGAGGAAGTGCAGCAGCTTGTGTGATCTTGAGGTATGAGAGCAATTTAGTAATAGGCATCATGTACACATGAAGATTGATATCTGAGGCATTGGTGAGCAGAAATAGACTGGTATTGCCTATTTTGAATGAGACAATCATATTCTTCACTGTGCTGCAAATGACAGCATACATACTGGCATGCAAAATATACTGGCATGGCATCCACTGTCAGACAGGACATTTGAATCATGATGTACAATTATGTCTGTGATTGAGCTACACATATCTGTGTTCAAGGAAATCCAACCAATACAAACATTATTTCAATGTATGCACAAATCAAAAAAGCTTGTGAGGAGGAATTTGAAGAACTATACCAATAACTTCAGTCAGAAATTGACCAGACATGCAACTAAGATATTTTGATAGCTATTGGTGAATTTCATGCAAAATTTGAAAACAGAGTGAGGAACAGTAGTTGCAAAATATGATCTCAGTGATAGAAATGAAGCTGGAGATTGCATAGTAGAATTTTTCAAGACCTAAGACTTGTTTAAAGAAAATGCATATTGTGTTTTAAAAAAAGCTACATTGACTTTTCCAGATTAAATACATAGAAATCAGATTGACTACATTATGTGGAAAGAGATTATAGAGAAACTCAATAGCACTGGATAAAACCAGTCCTAGAATTGACTGAACTGACCATTAATCGCTCCTATATAAATTGAAGATAAAAATAAAGAAGATTTAAACCTACCAATAGAGAACAAAATCATATAAAATAAATAAATCACCATGACCAAGTGAGATTCCTTCCCGGGATGCAGGAATAGTTCAACACATGGAAGGCAATTAGTATTATTTGCCGCATGGACATGAAAAATTATAAGAAACATTTGATAATATCAATAGATGGAGGGAAAGCATTCAACAATATCTAATACCCATTCCTGTATCAGACACTCAAGAAAATAGGAATGGAGTGAAAATTTCTCAATATTATACAAGTTAAATATTAAGAACCAATTGAAAATATGGTAATAAATGGAGAAAAGATGGACACTATTCCATGGAAAAACGTAACCAAACAAGACTATCCTATTCCCCCACTCCTATTTAACATCTTACTGGAGGTCCTAAGTAACAACATAAGACAACAACAAAAAAAAGACACCAAATGTATTCATGTGGGAAAGGAAGAGGCAAAAGTATTGCTATCCACGAGGATATAATTTTATATAGTGAAAATCTCAAACACTCCAGAAGTCGAATGTTGGAAGAGATAAAGGAATATAAAGGAGAGTGACAGGATACAAGATCAAGAAATAGAAGTCTATCAGACTACTATACACATCAGAGAAGATGACAGAAGAGGTGAATAAGCAGGTCCCTTTACAATAACCAATGACCACAAAGAAAAAAACAGGAGAAACAAAAGGAAATGGCAGAAGATGTCTTAAACTTAACGATGTGCTAGAAGAAGCAGGCACTGATCTGGCACAGAAATAAATTTCCAGAATGCTGCTTGGAGTCATAAATAATATGAAGGAAATGATACAGTTAAACAATGAAATAATAAAGGAGATAAGATGCATACACCAAAGGGAAATTCAAGAGCTTAGGCATGAGATAATAAAAAACAATAGCAGACCCAAGGACTTTGTGTTTCAACTGGAGTAAGCAGAAAACCACACCAGAGATGTGGAGAATAGCCAAGTGGACTTTAAAAAACATGGAAAAAATGTAATAAAATAATCAGAGAAGCTAAAAAAAGCTCAAGTTATGCCTGATGCTATGAAGAGGAACAACATTAGAATAATTAGATTGCCAGAGGAAGACACAACAGAGATGTCATCTGTAACAATAGTCAGAGAATTCCTAGAGGAAAACTGCCTCAGTGTAAAGAATGAAAACCAAGGAACCATTCAGAAGGCTGAAAGAACACCAGAGAGAATGTATCCCAAGAAGTCACCAAGGCACATAGTAATTAAACTGTCCAACTTTGAGGACAAGGCACGCTTTGTTTGTTTGTTTTTTTTTTTCTCAAGAAAATCACGAGAGCAGCTGGGAAAAAAAGAAAGTTAATCACATATAAAAGTTCCCAAATAAGAATATTCTCAGACCTGTCAGGAGACAATATGAAAAAGAGGAAAGAATGGAGTAACATATTCCAAAAATTGAAAGAAAGTAATACAATCCCCCAAATACTCTACCCAACCAAATTATCTAACAAGATTGATGGAGAAGTAAGAATCTTCAAAGACAAGGGAAAGGAAATCAAGGAATATGTTAGAAGAAACCCATCCCTACAAAAGATCCTTGCTGACTCAGTATGGGCAGAAGAAAAGCATTCACCAAGCTTAAATATGAGACCACCACATAGAACAACCTCACCCAGAGAGAAAAGAATAGGAAACAGTCCCCAAAATAGAAATTGTTTAAGTGTAGAAAGAAGTCAAGAATGATTCAAATGCACACATAAATGCAAAGCATACTTAAAAGAAAGGGAGGTAAGGAAATACCCAGCACAAAAGGCATACATTGACATCACAGACTCCATAGATGGAAATAATAACCCTGAGTATCAATGGACTGAACTTAGACATTAAAAGACTGAGCCTAGCATACTGGCTTAGAAAAGGCAACCCATCAGTCTGCTGTCTATAGGAGACACATCTCAAGACTACAGAGAAAAATATGCTGCAATTCAAAGACTGGAGAAAGGCATGACAAGCAAAAAGCTATTCAAAAAGAGCTGGGATAGCAAACACAATCTCAGATAAAATCGACCTCAGAGTACTAGCCATAAAATGAGATAAGGAGAGAAACTATATTATGCCCAAGGAAATGGTAGTTGATGAACCAATAAACATTTTAAGCATATATTCCCTGAATGAGAGACCCGCTGAATACATCACCCCAAAACTCCAAAAGATGAAAAAAGAAATCACAGTCTCAACAATTATAGTGGATGACTTCAATACACTGCTCTCTGAGAAAGATAGATTACAATGAAAGAAACTCAACAAGGAGGCTAAAGAAATAAACCTTAAAGTAAAATAATTTGACATGATAGATATCTATAGAGCTTGATAGATATCCAAATACAAAAAATAATCACATTCTTTTCAAGCCCTCTTGGCACATATTTGCAGATAAACCACATCCTGTGACATAAGACGAATCTAGATAAATTTAATAGCATTGATACCGTACAGCCCTATCTCTCTGACCATAATGCCATAAAGCTGGAAATCAGGAAAAGGAAGATGAAGAAAAATTATAGCAAATGATTGGAGGACAAACAGTTCTCTATTGCAAAGGGAGTGCACATTGGCCCAGATGAGAGATGAAATTAGGAAATTTCTAGAAATCAAAAAGGATGAAAATACAATGTACCAAAACTTATGGATGCAACAAAGGCAGATAAAAGAGGAAGTTTCATAGCAAAACAAGCACACCTGAAGTAGGAAGAGAGTCTCATGATTGGTATGCTAGCACAACTTTTACGACAACTGAAGCAGAGTAAGAAGGACAATGCTACTAATAGCAAAAATTGATAACTACAGATCAATATCCCTAATGAATATAGATGCAAAAATCCTTAACAAAGTACTGGCCAATAAAATACAAAAGTATATAAAGCAAATAATTCCCCATGACCAACTGGGTTTTATATGAGGGATGTATGGATGGTTAAACATATGAAAAACCATTAGTAGCAATCGCCACATTGACATGAACAACTGGAAGAACCACATGATAATATTGGTAGATGAAGAAAATGCATTCATCAACAGACTTCAATTCATGTTTAAGAGACTCAAGATGATAGGAATTCCTCAAGACAATACAAACTATATTATCAAAAAACAACAACCAAAGTGATAGTCAATGGAGAAAAGATGAACAGAATCAAGCTGAAAAATGGGACCAGACAAGGATACCACTTGTCCCACTCTTATTTAACATTATACTGGAGGTTTTAGCTAACAGCATAAGGCAAAGAAAAGACATCAAAAGTATTCGCCTGGAGAAGAAAGAGGTGAAACTATCATTATTTGCAGATGATATGCTTTTATATATGGCACATCCTCAAAACTCCAACAGTGTAATACTTGAAGTTATAGAGGAGTATTGAAGAGTAGTAGGATAGAAGATCAACAAACAGAAGTCTATCAAACTGCTATAAACATTAGCTCAGACCAGAGAAGAGGAGATCAAAAAGGTAGTATTCTTCACAATAGCCAAACACAAATTGCAATATCCAGAGATATGCCTGACTAAATAAACTAAAAATCTATATGGGGAAAATTACAGAGCACTATTACAAGAAACTAAGTGTGACCTCAACAAATGGAACAATATCTCAGGCTCATGGATTGGAATACTAAATATAATAAAGATGTCAGTTCTACCCAAGACACTATATAGATTTAATGCAATTCCAATACAATTACCCTCATCTTTCTTTAAAGAAATGGAAAAACTGATTACCAACTTCATAAGAAGAGGGAAGAAAGCCAGAATTAGGAGAACTCCTCAAGAAGAAGGAAATAGTGGGAATGCTTGCTTTACCTGAATTTAGCACCAATTATACATCCAATGTGGTCAAAACAGTGTGGTTCTGGTATAAAAACAGAAGCTCAGATTAATGGAAAAGGTCTGAAAACCAGATATAAAATCATAAGCATATAGACAGCTCATCTTTGATAAAAGCCCTCAACATGTCAAATCGGAAACAGATGCCCTCTACAACAAGGGGTACTGGAGAAACTGGAGATTAGCCTGCAGAAACTGAAGCAAGACCCTTATCTTGCTCCATGTACAAGAACAAATTGAAGACCTCAAAGTAAAACAACAAACTATTAGGGCCATCAATGAGGTCATTGGGACCTATGTGAGAACTTTGGCACAAGGAATACATAAATTATTGGAAATAGGGAAGGATACAAACATATAGGAGACACAAATCGACAAGTGGGACATACTGAAGATAAAATACCTGTGTACGTCAAAAGAGTTCACCAAGAATGTAATAAGAGAGCCCACGGATTGAGAAAACATCTTTAGTAAAGACACATCAGACAAAGGCCTTACTACTAAAATCTACAATACTCTACAAGCTACCAAAAAAAAAAAAAAAAAAGACAAAAACAAAAACAAATCAAAACACTAATCCCCATTGAAGAGGTGGGCAAAGGACCTAAACAGAAGTTTTACCCCAGAGGCAGAAATATGAATGACCAATAAGCATATGAGATAATGCTCCCAATCACTAGCCATAAGAGAAACACAGATTAAAACAACAATAGGATACCACCTAACACCTTCAAAGATAGTTCCAATTCAAAAAATCAGAAAGCAATATGTGTAGTAGGGGTTGTGGAGAGAGAGTAACTCTCTTTGGTGTACCTGTAAGTGTGTACAGCCTCTATGGAAATCTATTTGGCAATATCTAAAACAGATGGAAATTGAACTGCCATATGACCCAGCAACACTTTTATTGGGCATATACCAATAAGAGGTAAAGAACAAGCCACGGGCAGACATCTGTGCTCCATTATTCCTTGCGGCACAGTTCACAATTGCAAGGAGTTGGAAACAAGCCAAATTTCCATCAGCTTATGAGTGGATTAAAAAAGTGTGGTGCACACATACGAGGGAGTACTACTCATCATTGAAAAGAAGTGATGAATGCTTGAAACATATTGCCACATGAGAAGAACTTTAGCAATGACGCATCAGACAAAAGAAATTGTGCTAAGTGAAGTAAGCCAAGTGTAAAAGTACAAATACAATGAGTCTGCTGAGGTAGACTTAAAAAAAAATTCAAAAGGAGCATTGGGAAAAAGTTAATATAGACAAAAGTTCCTTAGGTGAGGAGGATAGAAATGTTCAGCGGGAGAACAGGGCACTAACCCACCCAAGGGGAGGGTCTTGTTTATGTCTTCCCAGGGAAATAGGGACCAGACGTAAACCTGGTCCTACAGGATGTGCCTGCAATAAGAAGGCATGGAGTGGGTAGCCAGTGGAGTCATCTTAGAGTCCAGCCCAATCCCAATATGTGGACTCCTTCCACAGAAGAAATTACTTTAGAGGAAAGCACTGAAGCTGCATTTGGAGAGAGCGACTTGTTTGACTAAATCACATGGGAGCAAATGAAGAGAGGAAGGAGGAAGGAGAGAGTAGAGTGCATCCTG
>PVJH01046584.1:0-11757 GCA_004026705.1 Nesogale talazaci | reverse complement strand
AATAGGGACAGAATGGGAGGGGTTAGGGAATGCACTATAATATCAATCTTGATGGTTGGCCTTGAATCTGACCCTGAGGGAGAGAGAACTTTCCAGCAGACACCAAAGCAGCTACTTCCCCAAAGCACTGAAGACATAAGCCACCAAGATCCAGCATCCAGAGGAGCAGGTCTGATACAACATGGAAGAGGGCCGCCCATTCAACTTCTTCCCAGAATGTTGTATGATTTCGCCATCCCGGCAGCTGCTGGCAGTGATGGAGGCCATAGGATGTCTCGTGCGAGGCGGTTGGACTTAGAGCAAGATGGTCTAATGGTAGCTATCAGAGCCCGTTTGGGAACGTGGCGATGTTTTGTTCACAATGGAGAGCTTGGCAGTGGGCCCAATTGTCTGAGTGAGGCAAGAGAGGGGAAAATGGCAGCCAGATGTCAAGAGCTTTGAAAAACCTAAGACTTTGCTCTACTTTGAAGCTAACGAGTCAATCTATCATGAGTGCATGTATCCCGCAGAGGACATGAGACACCTGGGTCAGAAATAGAGTTTTCTCACCATGGTTCAGTCCACGGTGCTCTATTTGTATAAGTTTCTCCGGCCTCCTCTCCTAAGTCCCTTGCTCGAACAAACACGCTCACTGCCATCCTGCCATTGACCCAAAGCCGAGTCATCGTGACGCTCCGTGAGGTTCTGAGACTAGAACTACTTATGGGAGTGGAAAATGCAGGCTTCCTACAAAGTTACTGCTAGTGGTTTCAAACTCCTGACTATGGGAATCCCAATGCTACACTACTAAGGGTTCCTTAGAGAGGACATAGAAGGGTGCATGGAGATGCTGTGGGTACAATGGGTTCGTATCCCAACTAAGGAGTACCAAGCTTAGGGAACCTGGGTCTTTCAGGATAAGTGTGCTGGACATACTCTGTCATTCCTCATGTATTCTCTAACTCTCAGTGTGAATGTTGCTGTCGTGGTTTCCAGGAAAAGCACTATTGTTTGCAGATTCAAAAGAGCCTCTTCATGTTGTGATGGCCAAGCCTAGCTTGTCCAGCTTCCTCTCCACAGTAAGTCCCAGAGGTTGTGAATGGAAAGTAAAAACAGCCCTGGTTCAAGACTGCTGTCCACTTTTTATTAGTTAAACACCTTCCTCACATGGGGAATTCAGGAAAGATGATCCATTCGGGACCAGGGGTGGGAGTGGTGATATCAGGATAGATGATCCATTCGGGACCAGGGGTGGGAGTGGAGATACCGGGAGGGTGGAGGCAGGATGGAGTAGAAACGGGGAACCAATTGCAGGCATCTGCATATGACCTCCTCTGTGGGGTGTGGACAACAGGGAAGTGGTTGGGGGGACACATTGGACAGTATACAATATGAAAAAGTAATAACAATTTGTAAATTATTAAGGGTTCGTGGGAGAAAGGTGTGGGGAGGAAGGGGAAATATGGGGAGCTGGTACTCAGGACCTAAGTGGAGGAAGGATGTTTTGATGTGATGATGGCAACAAGTGTGCAAATGTGGTCTGCATACAATTAACATATGTATTGATTGTGATAGGAGTTGTATCAGCCTCCAATAAAATGATCTATAGAAACAAAAAATGAGGGGAAAAGAGGAGCTTATACCAAGGTATAATATTTGGGAAATGAAGTATTTGGGAAATGAAGTAAATATTTTGGAAATGAAAATGGCAACATGTGTACAAAAATGCTTGATACAAATGATGTATGGAATGTTATAAGAGTTGTAAGAGCAGGCTGAGCCCTGGTGGCCCTGGTGGCATAATGGTTGTGCACGGGACTGCGACCCGCTGGGATGGAGGTTCAATTCCAGCTCACAGGAGCAAAGGTTGGGCCTCCTACTCCCATCACCTGAGGGCAGTGATGCCAAAAAAAAAAAAAAAAAAGAGTTGTAAGAGCCTGCAATTAAATCATTGGGAAAAAAAACACACCATCCTCTCCATATTAGCTATATTAATATGTGTCATCTCACAGTTTCTGCTTTAGAATTTTTCAGAAGCTGCAATCCATGACTTTGTTGGGACTCCGGTTTGTCTCAAGTTTATTCCCGTGATTTTTGCCAGCACTCTATTCCTCCTACACCATTTATTGACCTGTAATCATGCATTCTTTGCTGGCTCTGACCAGTTGGGCCTCCCCTTAGGACAGCTCACTATGTGGGTTGGTCAGGGCAAACAAGCCAAGATGGGAGACTGGGTGAGCGAGAGGAACGTCAAAGTCTTCTTTAACCTAATGGGAAGGTGTATCTCATCGCTTTTACCTTATTTTGTTCTTAGGAGCAAGTCACTGGATCCAGCCACACTCACAGGCTGTGGATTCCACACAAGCATCAGAGTCAGGGATCGCAGAGGCCATCATTCCAGTGTGCCTGTTCAGCAGTTCTGATTTCCAGAATCCCAGGTTTGGGGGGGGCGGGGAAGCTCTTCTACTCTTCCTTGTTAAAAAGTTCTGGTCATCTGCCCTCCGGCTTTCTACATCTTTTATTCTTTTTTGAGAAGTAATGAGCTCTTTAACATTCAGGGTCTTTTGCCAGGGGATTTTCAGGCCCTTGTCTTGACAGGCAGGTCAGTAAAATGTTCTTCCTTCCGGTTCACATGGCCCCTGGGAACCGTCTGGTCCATACCTCCCGGAAAATGGCATCTACAGTGCAAATGCCAAGTCTGGGGGCAAAAAAAAAAAAAAAAAACACTAAATTTCCTTGTACTTATGCTGGGCCCTGAATAGTCTCTTTTTTCTTTAATTCTTCATTTTAGATCCCTCAGCTACCCTCGTCTATCTGGTTTAACCCCATATTCTTTTGTCTCACATCTCTTTTTTCTGCATAACAAACTACCCCAAAACACAATGACGGAACCCCACATGATTCATTGCCAATACACTCTATGTTTGCACTTCAGTGAAGAGCAAGAACAGATAGAATCCATCTGTAGTGAGAGGAGTCCGACTTGCAGATACCTAAGGAGAGGAAGGAGGGAATAAGAGTAGAAAGGACATGAGAAAATGCCCCAGGGTAGTGGAAATATTCTATGGCTCAATGTGAGTTGTGGTTAAATGAGTCTGTATATATGTCATAAGTCATTAAGCTATATACAGAAGATAGAGGCACTTTACTGGATGTAAATTATACTTTTTAAAAGTACTGACAAACAACCATAAGGAAGACATTGGCATGGGGAAATGTTTGTGAACTCATGAGAGAGGGGAAAATGCAACTCCATCGGAACACATGCTATGATTTCAATTTTGTAAAACACACAAAGAAAACCAAGCATATGTCCGTAGAACCATGTAGACAGATGTAGCAGCATAGGAGTTGCTTTCTCCCTTATCCGGCTGAGCCCATTTTCTTTCTCAGTTCCTCGGGGCGCTTTGGGAATTGAATGAGATAGAATACATATGAATATATATGTATATATGTATATATATGTATATATGTATATATGTATACATATGTATACATATGTATACATATATGTATGTATATATGTATACATATGTATATGTATACATATACATATATGTATATATACATATGTATATATGTATATATGTATACATATATACATATGTATATATGTATAGAATACATATGAATATATATATATATATACACACACATATGATGTTATGAGAGGAGGCTCCCATTCAAAATAGGATTTTTTGCTTCTCTTGCAATTGTGTGACCCTTAAAAGATCTAAAGGACTTATGAATCAGGAAGGAAGAGAGAAGAACTGGTGAGAAAAATTAAGATTGCAACAAAAGCAGGGGCTTCCTGGTCTTCTTCCGAGCCAGACTCTGCAGTTTGCATAGTTTGCAAAGTGACTCACTTAAAAAGTCATGGATGGCTGTATCATCTCTTGGTGCCGTGCTTCTTTCTAGTTGGACCTCAGTTAAGTTTGGTTTTTTATTTTCTCCTAATGAGCTGTCCTTGCAGGCCTTTCCAGAAATGTTAAGGATAATTGAAGAATAACAAATGAGTGGAGAACTGTCTAGAGATTCATGGAAGCATTCATGTCTACAGTTGCCATGCCAATGCCCTGTGGTCACACTTATTGGATGGACACTCCTACATTGGTGTTCAGTATACTCCCGGGGAGATTCATGACCAAGAGGAGGGATATGTCTGCCTCTCTGTGGATCTCACTTATGTAGGAGGGAAGAGTGGAAACTTGCCCTTGGAAAAAATGGCTTTTATGAACCTCTGGTGGAAGCGGGGTTACATGAAAAAGAATTTGGCGTCGGGGTTGGAGGAAGACTTATTAAAAAACTGCATTAATCAGATGACACAAGTTTGCTTGCTGAAAGGGAGGAGGACCTGAAACACCTGCCGATGAAGGTCCAGGATGGCAGCCTTCAGTATGGATTGGGACTCAATATAAGGAAGACCAAAACCCTCACGACTGGACCATTAGGTAATATGATGCTAAAGAGAGAAAAAGTTAAAGTTGTCAAGGATTTTGTCTCACCTATATCCACAATCAATGCTCATAGAAACAGCAGTTAGGAGATCAAAATAAGTATTGCTGGATGAAGACCTTTTTCGAGTGTTAAAACGAAAGGTAATTATTTTGATGACTAAGATGCCCCTGACCCTAGCCATGATATTTTCAATTGCCTCGCATGCATGTGAAAGTTGGGCACTGAATAAGGAAGACTGAATAAAAACAGATGCACTTGATGTAAGGTTCGACGAGGTGCATTAACTCAGATACAGGACCGAGTGTTAGCAAAGAGAGAGATTTATTCCACATCTGGGTGCAAATGAACTGAGGTAGAATAGAGCACCAACCTGACTTGAGGCTATAAAATATATCAGCAGTGAGTACTGCTAAGGGTTAATGCCCTTCTATACAATGCACAGATATAGGGATGAGGGGTGAGGGGTTGGTACCCACTGGGGGTGGGGTGATGGTGGCAGTGGTGGTGGAAAGGTACAGGCCATCGTTTTCTGGTGCTCGCCATCATTCTGTGTCATTGGGCTATCAGAATGGCTCCAGGTGTTCCTTAGAGGTCATCACTGTTCTTGGTTGGCTGGTGTCTGACAAAGGCACATTCTTTCCTGTTAGTGCAGAACTTTTGACAAGGTCAGTCTTGGGGCAGAACTTTATAGAGTCAGTTCTGGGGCAAACGTGGGGGAACTTTAGTTCTCTAGAGACTCTAGTGAGCCTTACACTTGGATTCTGGTGTTGATAGAAAATACTGAATATTCCATCCCCAAACCAAATCTGTCTAAGACAGCAGTTCCCAAACTGTGAGTCTCGACCCCTGTGGGGGTCAAATGACCCATTCACGGGGGCCACCATATTCATAACAGTAGCAAAATTACAGTTATGAAGTAGCAACAAAAATAATATTATGGGGCTGAGCCCCGGTGGCGTAGTGGTTGTGGACGGGACTGCAGCCCACTGGGTTGGAGGTCCAAATCCCACAGCAAGGCTGGGCCTCCTACTCCCACCACCAGAGGGCAGTGATGCCCAAAAAACAACAAGAACAAAAGAATGTTATGGTTGGGGGGGAGGTGGTCATGAAAGGGTCACGGCATGAGGAAGGTTGAGCACCACTGCTCTAGGAAGAAGTACAGCCAGAACCTTCTCGTTAGAGGTGAGGATGGAGAGATTTCATCTCAGTACTGTGGACATGTTGTCAGGAGAGACCCGTCCCTGGAGAAGGATATCGTGCTTGGTAAAGTAGGAAGGAAATTGAAAAGAAAAAGGCTTTAGACAAGATGGATTGACACAGTGGCCTCAGCAATGGGCTTAGATATAAGAACAAGTATGAGGATGGTTCAGAACTGGGCGGTGTGTTATGTTCTGTTCCTCTGGGTCAATATGCGTTGGGATCAAGTCAATGGCACCAAGCATCAACCAACAGCAAAGGTCAGCAGTGCAAACCCACCACCCGCCACCCTAAGGGAGAAAGATGAGACTTTCTCCAAAACAATGCTTCACCCTTTTCTCCACATCTCTTTATAGCAGTGGTTCTCAACCTGCAGGTCACCAACCTCTTTCAGGGTCAAACAATCCTTTCACTAGGTCAAAAGATCATATTTCCAATGGTCTTAGGAACCGAGACACTGCTTCTCTATCTGTCCCCAGGCGGGTCTGCCCACATGCAGATATACCCACATATGGAGTCACCACAGCATGTGGAACTGTACTAAAGGGTGGTGGCATTAGGAAGGTTGAGAACCACTGCTCTATGGTTCTAGATTGAAGACCTTGGGCACTTCTTATGAATACTGATGCAAAAGACCCACTTGGGAAAATACTTAGACAACCTACAGATGGAATGAGGATATTCACATGCATGTATACTTAACGAAGAATTTGTACCCTTAAATAGATAAGAAAACTGTACAACCCAATCATAAGATAGGTACACTAATGTTTTTAATGGGCCAAACAGTCACTAAAATAAGCAAATGAAAAAGAACAGGAAAAAGGGACTGGACACCCTCATTGTCAGGGACATGCAAATTAGAACCACAATCCTTCCAAAGAAGGAGCCTACCAATCAATGGTGAAGATACTGAACAACCGGATCACTTGTATGGGAGTTAGTCAAAAGAAACCATTATTAAGCAAAAACATCAAAATATTAAGTCATTGCTGCTTGACACATCCTCCATCAAATGAGATCTACACACTTATGGTGACCCCTTTTCCCTCTCTCTAACCCTTGTCCCCAAAGATTCTTCATTCTTAAATTTATACCATCTCAAAAATGACCATTTTTGACATCCTCCTGGCACTCAAATTGTGTCGCTTTTCAATGTTCTTTGAGTTTAAAGAACAAAGAGAAATTGAGAGGCAGGATCAGAACTGGAGGGTGGAGGAGGTGAGATGTCCCCAGTGAAACTCTCATTGGAGTGCCCTTGATGCTCTCAAAGAACGAGTGAGGGTATGCTCATGACGGAACAAATTTCTCAGTGCAATATCCATGGCCTTTTCCTCAGCAATCCATTTTTCCATTTTCTTAAAACCTCTTCCTAATAAGACCCTGTGATCATTCTATGCCCTCTGAGAAAATTCATCCAGATCACCTCTTTGAAATCCTAACACACAGTTGCCATACCTCCAGAGATGACTTCTTCGCTTTAGATTTAAATAACTAGTCTAGCAGATACCCACAGAAGCCACTATTTTGACTGGACCTTTTTGTAAAGACACCCTAATGAGACTAAGATAAGTGTATCCTTGAGAGATTTTTGTCTGCAGTCATCAGCTGATTGCAGAGACAAGTTTAAATAGGTTTGATCTGGAATAAGTACACGTGTATATGAACTGGAACACTAGCAGCCATACTTGATTCATTCTTCTGTCAACCCAGATCATAGTCAATATTTTTTGCCAGCACTACCATTCGAATGCACCAATACTTTTGTATTCTTTTCCTATTGTCCAGGTCCTGAATCCCTGTGAGACCTATGAAAAGACTACTCTTGAGCTGAGTGCACCTAGACCATCTCTGCCTTTCAACATTTAAAAGAGGTCTGTGCACCAGATGGATCCAGTGCTATGCATTGTTGGATCACTTGATCTCTGCATTTCTGAGAATTGTATTTCACTTTCTCACATTGCTTGAAGATTTGTCTTTCTCCAAAGCCAAGAAATTAAACACTATTTTCCCACTAAGGGAATAATTTGAAAGAAAGAAAAGAAAATTACAAAACATTCATTATGGTGTTATCTATCCTTGGGAAGATGGAGACGATTAAATCACCCATTGAATAGAATGAGTGGAGGAAATTTTGATGTATTTTCTTGATTCTGCCATCATCATGATAAGAATTCAGCATTACATAAAACACCTACACCTTCACTTCATTGATGCTTATGGTTTCCTAACCCCAGAGATACATCACAATCATCTATGGGATGATTAAAGCAGGCCCTGGCCCAAGCCACACCCTGGACCTACTGAACAAGAATATCTATAGCTGGCCTTGAGAATCTGTATTATTTTAAAGCTGCATTGGTATTTTGAATGCACAATCCAGATGAAGAACCACAAATCGATACTGTAACTGCGCAATTTAAAAACTAGGTAGGAATAAAGAGAAGATTGGAAGAGGATCTAACACTTTTGAATCAATGTGAGCTATTAGAAATGCCCACAGGTGGTTCCTTATTGTGTTGTTTTTTGTATCTTTATTTGTTTTGTATAATAATCAAAATACAAATGTAACTTATTAATGGGAGCAAAGGGATGATCATGAAACATCTTTCTTTATATGTGTTATAAAAATCTATTTCTTCTCTCCCTCCATCTTAACACATATATTTGCATTTTCATGATAAGCCTGCAGAAAATCAATAATCCATTGTCTCTGGTTGAAGAATTTCACCCAAGTAAGAGTTGTCCATCAGGAATACTAACTTCCTTTGCAGAAAACGGAGCCCTGGCTGTTGCTTCATTCTATTCCTACTCTCAAGATCTGTGGCCTTAGAGATCTGGTTGTCAGATCAGAACTACACCTTGATGAGTCTCACTGTATGCTGATGATCCCAGAGCACGCTCCCTGCTGGCCTCAGACAGAGGAGATACAGGGGTTCGTGAAGAAATGCTTTTTGGTGGGAAGAATTGAGGCATTAAAGGGTTAATGACAAGAATAGAATGTAAACAACTGCCAGTGTGGAAACCAGCCCTCCTGAATTCTGTAACTGCTCATAGAACATATTCAAAACCCCAAACTTAACCCTTACTATCAAGTTGATTCTGACTCATAGCAACCATGTAGGATCCAGTGGATCTGCCCCAGGGGGGGTTCCTAGGCTATCATCCTGAGAGAAGAGGGACACCATGACATTCTCGACTCTCTCCCCTTTGGGGAACAGCCAAGTAATTCGCCACGGGGCCAGCAGGCCTCCTCTGAATATGCCTTTCAGTTCTGTTTTTAAATGGTGTCAGCCCACAGCATGACGAGGGCCCTAATGGCTCAGAGTGCATGATCCCTTAATCCACTTTCCCATGGACAGTACATCCTGCTCACTGCCCCCGTGGTGCTGAGAGCATTGCAGTTGCTGCACTGGGCAGCGCTTTGCTTTGTCAGGACTTGATTGGCAGTCTCAGGGTGAAAGGGGAGGGAAGTAGGAAGCTGCTTGGCTGCATCCCAACCCAGTTCTCTATTAGTGACTGCTGCCCGAGTGCTGGAGCTGTCCTCATGTTTCTGTTCTTCCCACGATCCGCTTTCTCAAATTCCCCTCCAATTTTGTGTACTACCCACATCCCTATGAGCTCAATGCTACAGTTGAGTCCCTTCCCCTTCTTCTGCCCCTCGTTCTAGTGAAAGAAGCTAAGCACCCAAGAAAGCGAACCTCACAGCCATTGATTAGATGCTGACTCAAAGCGAGCCTGTGAGATTGAGTGGACGTTTCTGAGACTGTGACCTTTTTATACACAGGAGTTGAGGGTTCCATCTCTTTCCCATGGAGTGTCTGGTGGTTTCAAACTGCTCATAATGCAGTTCGAAGTCCCACATGGAACCACTGTGCTTAGAACATTGAAACGACTATTCCAGACTCCCTTGTTTCATGGCTTTGTCCAGGGAGTCCCGAGGTTCTAAGGTATGACTTTCAGACACACCTCCTTTGCACAAATGATGGAACCAAGGTTCACAGGGTCATCTTGCCAAGATCACAGAGCCATCACATGAGAGCACTAGTTCCAGAAAGTTCCTCTTTCAACTCATAACTCACGAAATGACTTCAGCCCTACATTTATCCAGCAGACATTGCCATCTGGCCAGAGAGTGTGCTTGAGTCTCATGCCCTGTATCTATGGTGTTTTGAATTGTTCTGAAAAAGGACCCTCCAGTGTCTCACTCCCTCCTGGAGCTTTTTGCATTGACATCCATGAGCATAATTGACTAGTCAGAAAGGCCTCTGTAAAAATGAAACTTAGTCTCTTATTATCCAGCCCCTGAAGAAAGATACGCAGTTCAGCATTTCTCCAATTGCCATTCTAACAAGGGCTTCATCCAGTCAAGCTTATCTCCAGGAATACATGATATCTCATAGCTTTTTGTCTCCTGTGCAGGCACCATGTCATTCAGGGTCCCCAGAAACTCCTGTTACATGAACAGGGAGGAAATGAGTAGGTGAGGGGCCTGAGCAAAATGCAGCTTGCCTGTCTCATCACCCTGGTGTCAGACTCACCCTAAGGTGGCCCCCTTGCATCATGCCCTTGTACGAACCCCCTCACTAGAGTTGGGTGTTCATTCTTTGATTCATGTGTTCATCCAGAGAAACCTCTTGGGCTTCAGAGCTGGATGGGCTGTGACCTTGACAGAAGTCAGGCACCAGGTATGTTTCTCCTGGTGTCACTGGTGGATTTGAACCACAAACCTTTCAGTTAGCAGCCAAGCACAGACCATCTGTGCCACCCTTGAGTTTAGGTAGAATGTTGACTTGAGTAGTAGCCAATAGGCATGACAAAGGGGATGGAATATCACTCCCTTGCTTATGGCAAAGGTGATTGGATGTCACACCTGCAGTAACATCTTGTCATAAGCACTCTATCTTAGTGTCCTAGAGAGAGGTGCTCCTGATGGTCTTAAACAGACAAATTGTCATATGGTGAATAGCCCTTGTAGAAGGTCCTATGGCAGAAAACTGCAGGCAGCTACAGAGAACTGGAGAAGCCTCTAGGACTTCAGGGTGACTATCAGCCATCAAAACACCAGAGCCTTCCATTTAATTCTGTCAATAGCCTAACTAAGCCTTCCCGAGTCAAGCCTTTAGACTAGAAGACAGCCCAGTCATTCAAGAAACTGAGCAGAGGGATCCCGGGCTCCCTATTTATAAAAGACCCATGGGAACAGAGACAATAAAGGTGTGCTGTGTTGAGCTACTTTGTATGACATCTAGGAAATGAAACTATTGGGGTTTTTTCACTTTTATAACACATGGTGCAAAGTTCTCTGGATGCTAATTTCCTCATCTTCTCTACTCTCTGGAGGTAGAAAGCCACCTAGTTGGACATTATAATCTAGTAGTATAATTTCCCCCCATGCACTGCATGCCTCCTCCCTAGAAGGACCCTCTGACACTGGTAAAGTCAGCTGTGAACTCCCCAGTGAGTACTGAGCTTTCCCCATCATGCCCATGGATCTAACCAGCCAGCTCTGGTCCTGCCTCTCTCTTCGGAGACAAGCTCACTTACCACCATGAAGTTCTCTTTTAAGTGCGCTCCCCATGCAGTGCCGAATGTCACACCAACATGGTTTTTCACCCCGTGGGGTTAGCACGAGAAAAGAGTCCACGCTCTGAAAACAAGGACGTCTGTGATGCGCTACTGTGCTTAACCCAAAGAACCCAAGGTGTGATAAGACAATGTGGGCCTTTGAAGGACTCCCTCCCAGTACTCTGTCTTGGGTGAGTCCAACCAGAACTGCCCACCCATTGGCCCAGAAAACCCCCCACCCTCCAGAAAATCAGAGAAAGAGCTTTCTGGGCACAGACTTGCCTCCTTCCTGGATCTCCAGGGAGATGTTGCCAAGCCGTCTCAGAGTCACCAAACCAAAAGCATATCTGTGTACTCTCAGGAGCCCTGGTGATGTGGTAGTTGTGCAGTGGGCTAATAACTGCAAGGCCAGCTGTTCAAAGCCACCAGTTCCTCTTTGGAAGAAAGACAGACTTTCTACTCCCAGAAAGAGTTGAAGAAACTCACAGCGACAGCTCTACTCTGTCTGACAGGGTCACAGTGAGTCAGTATTGACTCAGTGGCAGTGAATTTGGT
>PVJH01046583.1:0-11756 GCA_004026705.1 Nesogale talazaci | reverse complement strand
AGCCCACATGGATGAAGCACACCAGCATGTGGGACTATGAGTTGTCAAAGAGATCAGTTATCAGGGTTTAAGAACTAAAAACCATAACACTGTGTTCTTGCTTTCCCCATATGATCACTGACGACAAATGTGTGCATAAGCAAATGTGGTGGAGAAAGCTGATGGTGCCCAGCTATGAAAAGATATAGCGTCAGGGGTCATAAAGACTTGAGTAAACAAGCGGCCATCCAGCTCAGGAGCTACAAAGTCCACATGGAAGAAGCACAACAGACTGTGTGACCATGAGGTATTGAAGGGATCCATTGTTAGGCATCACAGACCTAAAATTATATGATAAATAGGGGGGAGAACAGATTGGTGACCCAAAGCCCTTCAATAGGTGAAGTGACATCCTCTTACAGAGGGGTTGCAGGAGGAAGATGAGCCAGTTAAAGTACAGTGTAGCTACAATGAAATATGTATCTTTCCTCTAATTCTCAAATGCCCACCCACTATCATGCTCCCGGTTCTACCAAACAAGTCCACCTAGAACAGGGGATGTACACTGGAGTTGGAAACATGGGGAATTTAGGACAGATACTCCCTTAGGACGAGTGATGGAAGTGGTGATACTGGGAGGGTGGAGGGATGGTGGAGTAGAAAGGGGGAACCAATTTCAAGGATCTACATATAACATCCTCTCTGGGGCATGGCCAACAGGGAAGTGAGTGAAGGGACACATTGGACAGTATACAATATGAAATGACAATTTGTAAATTATTAGAGGTTCATGGTGGGAGGGAAATATGGGGAGGTGGAACTGGGGGCCTAAGTGGTGGGAGGATGTTTTGAGAGTGGTGATGGTAACAAGTGTGCAAATGAGGCCTGCATACAATTGATTTATGTTTGGATCATGAGGGGAGGTTTATGAGTACCCGATAAAATGATTCACTTTTTAAAAATGGGGGGAATGTAAAGAGGAGCTTACACCAAGCACTCAAGTGGAAAATGCTTGGAAATGAATGTGGCAACATGTGTGCAAATGTGCTTGATACAGATGATGTATTATATTATAATAATTGTAAGAGTTCCCAATAAAATTATTTAAATTTAAAATATTCTTAACAAAATACTGGTCAATAGAATACAAAAGTATATAACACAATTAATTCACTGTGACCAAGGGGGATGCATACCAGGGATGCAGGGATAGTTCAACATACAAAAGACCATTAGTATCATTTGCCATGTTGACATGAAAAACTGTAAGAACAGCATGATAACATCAATAGATGTGGAAAAATATTTGACAACATCTAACACCAATTCTTGCTTAATACACTCAAGATATGAATGAAAATTATACAAGCTATATATGAAAAACCAACAGTCCACGTAGTAGTCAATGGAAAAAAGATGAAAGCAATCCAACTGAAAAAGAGGACCAGACATGGATGTCCCTTGTCCCCACTTATTTAATATCATACTGGAGGTCTTAGCTAGCAGCTTAAGGCAAAGAAAAGATATCAATGGTATTCACCTGAGTAAGGAAGAGGTGAAACTATCATTATTCACAGATAGGATTTTATATATGAAACACCACAAAAGCTCCACAAGGGAACTACTAGAAGCTATACAGAAAAGTGACAGTGGCAAAACACAAGATCAGCAAAGAGAAATCTATTGGATTGCTATACACATCAGAAGAGGCGATCAAAAGGTGTTTCTCTTCAAAATAGCCAAGCACAAATCGAGGTATCTCGGGATACACCTGATTTAAAAACAGAGAAATTTATGAGTAAAACTAGAGAACACTATTACAAGAAACTAAGAGTGACCTCAACAAATGAAAGAATATCCAATGTGTTCTACCTAAGGTACTATTTAAGTTTAATACAATCCCAATACAATGATCATCATTTGTCTTCAAAGAATTGACAAACCTGATTACCAGCTTCATATGGAGAGGGAAGAAGCCCAGAATTAGTAGAGGACAGAGTGGGAGGGCTTGCTTTACCTGACTTTAGCATATATTACACAGCCACAGTGGTCAAAACCACATGGTATTGGTACAATGACAAATACTCTGACCAATGTAAAAGAACTGAAAACCCAGAAATAAAATCATCAGCATACAGACAACTGATCTTTGAGAAGGGCCCAAAAATATCAAATGGGAAGCGAATGCCCTCTTCAACAAGTGGTGCTGGAAAAAATGGATATCTAATTGCAGACAAATGAAGCAATACCCTTTATCTCACCTCATGCACAAGAATAAACTCAAGGTGGATCACAGACCTGAAGGTAAAACCCAAACCAATAGGGCCACCAATGAGGCCATTGGGACAAACCTGAGAAACTGGTGCAAGGGAGTACATTGACTATCAAAAATAGGTAAGGACACAAACACAGGAGTCCCAAATTAACAAATGGGATATACTGAAGATAAATATCCTGTGTATATCCAATGAATTCACCAAAAGGAATGAGAGCCCACAGACTGGGAAAATATCTTTAGCAATGACCCATCAGACAAAGACCATGTTCCAAAAATCTACAATACTCTGCGAGCTACCAAAAAGAAGAAAAAACCTATTTGCATATTGAGGAGGTTGACAAAGGACCAGAACAGAAGTTTCACAAGGGCTGAAACCTGAATGGCAATAAGCATGTGAGAAAATGTTTACTATCATTACCATAGAGACATGTAATTACAATGGCACCAGAAATCAGGCATCTAAGACCCAGAACAAAATCATACCCAACGTGAACTGAAATGGCGAGGAGGCATGGAGTCCATACAAAAAGCGCAACTGTAGACAGTTGGACAGGCCATCACAGTCCATCACAGAAGGCTCTCAAGGAAGAGATGACTCAGCAGCATGCAGTGGAGCACCAATGAAACACACACTTTTTCCTCTAGTCCCTTAATGCTTCCCTTCAACTATCAAGTCCTCAATTCTCCCTAACAAATCAGAATGAACCAGAACATACAGGGAATCCAGGAGAATAAACCCCTCAACAGTGAGAATAGATAAATCAGGAGAATAAGGGGAAGGTGGGGCGAAAAAGAGGGAATTGTTCACAAAGATCAACATATATTCCGTGGGTTGGGGTGGGAGGGGGAGGGAACAGGAGAAAAGTAGATGAAAGGTTGCAGAGGACTACATAAGGTATGAAAATGAGAGGGCTGAGGCGTGGTGGCATAGTGTTTGAGTGCTGGACTGCGGCTCACTGGCTTGGCAGTTCAAACCCAGCAGCAGCAAGGTTGGGTAGCTCCCACAACCACCAGAGGGCAGTGATGCCCCCCCCCCAAAAAAAAAAGATATGAAAATGATAAACTGTAACTTATCAAAGGTTCACAGCGGCAGGATAAGGGAGGATAGGAAATGAGAAACTGATATCAAGGAAACAAGTAAAAAGAAAATGCTTTGAAAATGATGGCAGTATGGGTACAAATGTTGTGGCAGTCATGTGCTTATGTTAATTTTATGGTTGAAAGAAATGTAGGGGTGGAGTCTAGCCTGTTAATCTGGAGACAGCTATTGAGTAGCCGATGAGGCCTCTATGTAGGCTTGGCTTTCTCCTGAGATTTCTGGGAAATCTCGCGATATTTCCCTCGTGAAGATGAGAAGGTATCTCCCCCAGTGGTCAGGAGTTAGTCTCAGAGACAATGAATCACGGAAAAGACAAGATGCAGCCTCCGAGAAGTTGGAGGAGGCGGCGGAGAGACCACACGCCTTTGCCCTGATGAAGGCAGACCTCTGAAGCTGGAGTGGCATGCTGTTGATGAACCCTGAACCCTGGAATCGAGGAGGCATGGGGAGACCCCTGCCAGCACCAGGATTCTGCACCCGCTGACCTGTGACTTTGTGAGTCGGAAGGAGACTTTATAGACTGATTTCGGGCATATGGGTTATTATTGGACTTATGACTTTGAACTGCACTGGGCTGGGATGCCTTCTCAGTGTCACTTCCTTTTGTATATAAACCCTTTCCTTATCTTTATGTGTGTCTATGAAATTTGTTCCTCTAGTCTACGTGGACTAACACAAACGTGCTTGACACAATGGATGATTGTGTGTATTGTGATAAGAGATGTAAGAGTCCCTAATAACAATATTTAATTTTCAAACATCTTATTGGAGGCTGGTACAACTCTTATAACAATGCATATATACATCTATTGAATGTCAATCACATTTGTATGTTTGTTACCCTCACTATTCTCAAAACATTTGCTTTCTACCTAAGCCCTTGGTATCAGCTCATTTTCCCCTGCCTTCCCGCTCCCCCTCCCTCATCAGCACTTGATAATTTATAAATTATTGTTTTGTCAGACCTTACACTATCTGATGTCTCCCTTCATCCACTTCCCCATAGTCATCCTTACCCTGGGGAGGAGGTTACCTGTAGATCCTTAAAAAGGTTCCCGCTTTCTACCCCACCTTCCCTGCACCCTCCCATTATCACCATTCTCTCCACTGGTCCTGAAGGGACCCTCCATCCTGGATTCCCCCATGTCCCCGGTTCCTGTCTGTACCAGTGTACAGCCTCTGGTCTAGCCGGCTACGTAAGGTAGAATTGGAATCATGATAGTGGAGGGCTGCGGGGAGGAAGCATTGAAGAACTAGAAGGAAATTGAAGTTTTCCTCATTACTACCCTGCACCACAACTGGTTTGTCTCAAGTCTTAAGATTTAAAATAAATAGATAAAAATCGACCTCCCCCAAAGCAAGTGTTTGACATGAATTTTATATCAATAATTTCTAACTTAAAGAGAAATGCAAGTTAAAAGAATAAGATACCACCTAACACCCTCAAAGATAGCCCAGTTTGAAAAATCAGAAAGCAGCAAGTGTTGGAAGGGCTGTGGTAAGACAGAAACTCTCATCCTTGGCTGCTGGACCTGTAGGTATGTTCAGTCACTACGGAAATTGGTGTGGTGATCTCTACAACAGATGGAAATTGAGTTTTCATACAACCCAGCAATCCCCCCAACTGGGCATATATAAACCCAGAAGAGGCAAGAAACAAACTATGGCCAAACATCTGTGTTCCAATGTTCATCTTGGCGCAGTTCACAATTGTAAGGAGCTGTAGACAACTCAAATTCCCATCAAGACACCCATTAAGAAACTGGAACATACAGAGGAGTACTATGCATCCCTACAGAGCAATGGTGAATGCATGAAGCACATTGCAGCATGGGAAGAACTGGAGGAAATTATGACAAACTAAGTAAGCCAAGCACACAAGGACAAGTACAACATGAGTGCGCTGAGGTAAACTTAAAAAGGCAAAAGGGGCGTAGGGAAAAAGCTACTGTATACAAACATTCTTGAGGTCAAGTCCAGGTAACATGGCAGGGGTCAGACCAAATCCAGGGATACATATGGTAGCCAACTGTAGGGAACACCAGCCCTCCATGACTAATCTTGGGTTCAGTAGGTTCATATATGCAGTGAAAATAGAGAGAGATTATAGTAAAGTCATAGAGAATAAGAGAGTTGGCAGAGAGACTAAGAAGGCAGACACATTTCACAGAAGCATGCTTACCTTCTGGATGGCCATGATCTCATCAATCAGATGAACAGCTCGGGCACAGACTGCAGAGAGAGAGTAATGACTAACCAAGGCTTATATATCTTTGGGGGAGTGCAAGCCCACTGATTACAGGGAAAGACATACGTCATAGGAAGGGGTGGTACTTTAGGTAATACATAATGGGAGGGGGATGATCTAGGGTTATTCACGCCATAGGGAGGGGAAGGATTGGAGGCACGGTGTGACAAGATGGGCGGATCCTAGAGTCATGATGGCAGCCTAACCTTGGTCACCCTTGAGTGGACTTGAACTCCCTGGGCTCTCCTTCAAGGAAACAATCACCTACTATACTTATCAGAAGGGAGTGGGTCCTACATCAGAAGGGGTGAGACAGACACTGCTGTCTGACTGTGCTAGATGACTGAAAACCAATAGGGAGAAGAACCTCTGCCTGACCTACTTTTGTTGACCTCTAAGGGTATAGTTATTTACCATCTGTAACTAGCAGTTAGCTTTCCCATATATTTGAGGGACACCAATTGGGAGAAATATTTCTGTATCCCACAGCCAACTAAAAAGGAGGGAGGAAAGAAAAAAAGACATGAGCAGCAGAGGAACGAGGCACTCACCCATCCAAAGGGAGGGTGTTGTTTATATCTCCACAGGGAGAGAGGGACCAGACTTCAACCCTGTGCTGCAAGACGTGAATGCAACACAGTGGCATGAAGCAGGGAACCAATGGAAGACCAAGAGGAGCAGGCCCCTATCCCAGCTACGTGACATCCCTGCTTCCAGAAGAAGAATTCACTTCAGAGGACAGCACTGAAGCTACGGGTCAGGGGGAGGGACATGTCTAATCAGAGCGCACAGGATCAAATGAAGGGATGTTGCACATAGCCAGGACAAGAACATCAGAGAATTTTAAAAAGCCACAATTTATTGAAGGAAGGGGTAAAAAAGAAAAAGAAAATTCCTTCACAGAGGTCAGCAGCGTTTGATTTAGTAGCTGACTGACCCCGTTTCTATCTCAACTTCGACCTTTTATAGGGGCTGTGTTACTTGGTACGTGCAGCTAAGCAAACAAGCAAGTTAAAGTAGCAAAACTCTGCAGTTAGTTGAAATTGTGATATCATCTCAGTGCATGAGGGGGTGAGGCGGGGGTATTGTGTAGAGAAGGGACAAGGCGCGGTAACTGTCCCTCTCAGAACATTTTGCTATTGCTCCATTCTGAGAGCCTGTGACAAGTTCATCTAAAGGACAAGTGGCCTGATGAATAGTTTATTGAAAATGGCAGTTAAATTCAAAATGGTGGTACTCTGGTCAGCTAGACTAGCTACCACAGGGAGAGGAAGAGAGAGTGGGACACACCTGCCCCACCAAGCCCTGAAGATGCTATTTCCACTCAGAGCAGCCAAAGCACAGAGAGGACAATAGGGCTAGCCCCGCTACAAGACACAACATCCCTCACTGATCCATAGCGCTCTGGTGGACAACACTGGAGACACAGGTGGGAATTGCGCCCGATCAGACCCCACCACACTGGAGAAACACTAAGTGTGTGCACCAGAACAGCAAGGAGAACAGAGCAAGGAAACTCAGAGGGAATACCAAACATAGACTGTGGAGCCAGGGCGTGGCACCCCGTCAGACTCCACCAGAAAACACTCATTAAGTTCAACAAACAGACTTGAACTATTTACTGATTTTTCCTTTTTTTGGTCTTTGTTGTTTGTTTTGTTCTATCTTGTTTGAGTGTATTATAATCGATGCAGTTCTCTCTAGATAAGAGAGCTGGGATAAATCTCTTTATTGCCTCCATCACAGGCTTGTGAGATGCACACTCAAGAGAACCAGTGATTCTGGCAGTTCCAGATTCAGACCCTGCTTTTCCTCCCAGAACTCCGCCACCAGATCTTCTTTGCTGGTCTCACCACCCTGCTGCCCTCTTCCTGCCCCAGCTTTTCCTGTCTCACCCTCTGCAGCACACTTTGTAGTGAGCATGTTGCTGTTGAAATGCTGCCTCTTGCCTTTCTCTATTTTAAGTTGTCTACTTTTATTGTTTGTCAAGGTGTCTGTTCCAATGTTTTCCTGTGGGTTTTCTCCCTCATCCCATCCCCACATGGTGTAATTGGAAAAGACTTGAGACTTGTCTTACTACATTGCTGCCTTAAACAGGATGCATTTCCTTATCGAAAACACCATTGGACAGAACAGACTCCACCCAAATACTCCTTTTGCATTATCCTGACTTTAGTTTCAGTTTGGTAAATTTTGAGGAATTTCAGCAGCAAAGTGGTTATGCAGTGGGCAAGATGGACTGTGAGTTATGTCTACCTGTCCCAGCTGTAACAACATAGTCCTTTGTTGAATAATATTTTAAATGGAAATAAAATAAATTGGTCTAAGAGCTAAAGAAGAAGAAGAAGAAGAAGAAGAAGAAGAAGAAGAAGAAGAAGAAGAAGAAGAAGAAGAAGAAGAAGAAGAAAGAAAGAAAGAAAAAAGTCCAGGACCAGGTGGTTCTTGCCCTGACCACAGGGTCCTTGTGGGTTTGAGTGAACCCCAGGACATGGAGTTGTTTTCTCCCACTTTGGTGCTCCGTCTCAGAGGAACGATGTCTGCATCTTGTCTCTCTACATCCTGGTATTTTCTTCCCAATACAATCCCTTGCAAACACCAGGTGATCCATTTCTGGCACAGTGTGTGCTGGGGATACATGGGAGGCCAGTTGTCTGGGCATTGGGTGCGTATCTGGGTGGTGGCTCATTGACACACTCCAGACTCACAGCCCCCACACCCGACAACCCAACATTCTTGCTGACCAGAACCAGGCTCTGGCTGGGGAGCCCCCATCTCTGTGTCTCCAGCATCATTGCCTGCCTCGGCCCGTCCTCCCTGCCCTGTTCCAACATCCACATCCCTGGGACTTCCAGTTGTTTAAGGTCTGAGTCTCTGCCCTCCACCAGCATAAGACTTTCCTGCATCCCTGCTTCGTGTGCGGTTTGAGGAATCAGGTTATCCCTGCAATCCAATGTCCTTGCTGGAGGGTTTTGCTTCTAACTCTGTATATTATGGTCTGTCTCAGAGGTGAACTACCACAGGGGTCATTCTCTCAAAACTGTGTGATTTGTTTCTCTCCGTTTCAGTAAATAAAACTCAGGGACATTGATCCTATAGGGAAAGTAAACATAACAAGAGGTTGAAGGGGGTGTGTGATATAAAAGGGGTGTGAAGATAAGAAGGAAACGACATCAGAAAATTCAGGAAGATAGTGTTTGGAGACTGCTTATGGAAACAGTTGTTCAAAATTTCTAGCATCACATTTCAATTTTGAAACATTCTACAGGCAAAATACAGAATGATGCAAAGAGTTTTGAGGGAAGATGCAAAGAATACACAGAGTCACGGTGCCAAAAATTGTTAGCCGACATTCCACCATTTCAGGAGGTAACATGTAAGCAAGAACCAATGGTGCTTCTGGAAGAACTTCAAGCTGCACCGAATAAGTCTCCAGGCATAGTCAGAAGACCCAATGAAATGGTTCACAGAAGTTTGTCTTTCTGGACTCATTTTGTCCTCATGAGAAGTAGAAACACTGTATGAGCAAATTACAGAGAGACCAGAATTTTGTTTTAGAATGAATATTCAGGATTTCAAGGTATCAACAAAGACTAAAAAGATCTACTTTGATCAAATTGTTGATGTATTTCATATTCTAAACATGAAATGTGAATTAGGAATATTGAAAGATGTATTGATATTTAACACTATGGTTACAGTAAATGGCCCCCGGTGACATTATTCAACAATTAAATTTTATTTCAGAATAAAGTGTAGCTTTTTGTTTCAAATTTATTATAGCAAATGCTTCAAAACTATACACTCTTCTACTTTATTACCTTTTTCCCTTCCAAAAAATGCAAAACATTGTGATATTGCATTAACTAATCCTTTGTGTGGATCTTGCCAAACATTGTAACTAATTTTATCAAAAGTATTTTGGTGAAATTTCACTGTATACTCAGAAATTAACAGAGATGATTTTAATTGACAAGAATTTAGAGAAAACTTTTAAAGCAAAATTTAAAAAATGTTTCAGAAAGCTGAAGAAGCACTGGAAACGCTCAATTGTCAATGGCAGGGAAGCTGAAAGATAGTTATTTGGGCAACTGACCGGATGAGATTTGAGCCCTCCATGGGATGATACCCTCGGAATGCAATACGAGTAAAATTCTGCTTCAGATCACCCAACAACGGTGCTAACAGTACATTGCCAGGGAATGACCAGCAGTTCAACCACAGTCAAAAGAGAGTGTGGAAGGAAGAATATCAATTCTGATGACATTGGCCTGAAAGAAGAGAATAATAGAAAGACGTCTACTTGGGTTTCACTGACTTTGCAAAGGCATTCAACTATGTGGCCCATAGTACACTTACAACATGAGAATTCCAGAACACTTCATTGTGCTCATTCAGAACTCTTACATGGACCAAAGGCAGGCGTGGAGATGGGTTAAATCAGGAGAGGGCTTCATAGCTTCTCACCACACTTGTCCATCTACACGCTGAGCAAATCATCCGAGAAACTGAGTTACATGAAGAAGAGTGTGGCGTCAGAATTGGAGCGAGGCTTAGTGGTACCTTGTGGTGTGCAGATGACACGGCCTTGCTTGCTGAAAGTGAGGAGTGCTGAAACACGTGCTGATGAAATCGTGGATTGTAGCCTGAGGGTGTATTGCAGCTCAATATAAGGAAGACCAAGAGCTCCACAACTGGACCAGTCGGCCCAGGACAAATGAAGAAAAGGGCGAAATTGTCAAGAATCTTTTCTTATGTGGGTCAATGTTCATGGAAGCAGCAGTCAAGAGGTCCATGCGGGGCGGCATTCGGTAAATCTGCACAGACCTCTTGAGAGGTTGCAGAGCAAGGATGTGACCTTGAGGAGACTCGGGTGCACCTGGCCAAGCCACCCCATTCTCCATTGCCTCGCCTGCAGTGGAGTTGGACGTACAACAAGGAAAACATGGAAGCATCGATCCATTTGCATTGTGGTCCTGCAGAAGAAACAGACTGCTAAAAGGACAAACCGATTTGTGTTGTGAGACTATATGAATCTATGTGTTTGTTTTGGTTCCAGTTATATTTGCCTTTCAAACACTTTTATTATTATTAGTTAAAAATCCCGTTTTAAATTGCTTTTCTCAAAGTTTCACCCCTCCCCTTTTCAATCTGTGCTGTCAGAGACCACCCCGCGGCCCTCCCTTCCCTGCGCCGGCTCTCGGCACCGCTAGGGGGCGGCCGCGCCGCGTTTCCCCGCCAGCCCAGCCCCTCCCGCTGCACCGCTGCCCGGCCCGCACTTTGGCCCCGCCCCGGCGGAAGCGGCTCTGGGAGAGGTTTCCCGCCCCGACAGCGCTCCTCTCCCGGGTCAGGCCTTTGTCGGACCCCGACCGGGACGGCCGTTGCCGGGTGGCATTGCCGCCTTCTGCACTTTGGCTGCGCGGCAGCAGCTGTCGGTTTGCCAGTTCTCGCGCTTCCGCTCAGCCCCCAGAACGTGCCCAGGGCCCATTCCTTTGTCGCGGGGCTGTGGTGAAACCTCACCGGGCTCCGTCGTCGGCCACGCCGCGGGTGCTCCGCGTGGTCACTCGCAGGACACAACTGGACCTGGACGGCCCAGCCCTCAGGCGTCCTGCCCGACCACCCAGCGGTCCACGCTGACTGCCCGCAGGATTTCCGGGCGATCTGGGTGTGCCCATGGGACTGGTGCTGCCGCAGCTCCCCTCCTGGCCGCCCCAGGAGTCGGGGTGCAGCTGCAGGTTCTGGGCTGAGGGGCTTTCTGTCTCAGCTATGTGCTCCCAGGCCCTAATGCTCCGCGGCCTGAAGGCTGGTCGCCCAGGGCTGGTGGCTCCCTGTGTGGCCTGGTGACTGAAATGTCAACTGCACCCACGGGCTCAGGCGGAGGCATCAACTCAAAGGAGGGTGATCAAGGCGACAGGAGGGACACTGTCCCCGCCCCAATGGGCATGGCGCATCCATACAGGCGCTGCTGCTGGGACTTGGATGTGACTCTGCTGATGGAAGTCAACTGCAGACAGCCAGGCTGCCTCCCAGACCACGTGAACCAGGCCAGCAGGGGCCTGCCACTCACGGAGATCCTCCCAGGCCTCTGCCAGCTGCGACCCTGCAGCCCGGACTGAGCAGGCGCTGCAGCAGAGGCCGCAGTAGGATGACAAGGA
>PVJH01046582.1:0-11754 GCA_004026705.1 Nesogale talazaci | reverse complement strand
TGTTGAATTTATTCTAGTTGCTGGAAATTTTGTGAGAGTATATCTGTCATAAATTTCTCTTTCTTTTTCATATATGCCCTTATTGCTATCAAGTTATCTCTGATGACTGCTTTTGCTATATTCCATAAGTTTTAATATGTTGATAAGTTTTGAAAATGTTGATATTATTCATCCTCTAATTGTTTGTCCATGTTTTTCTGGTTGTCCTTTTATTGATCTCCAGATTTATGGCATGGTGATCCGAGAAGGACATCTGCATAATCTTGTGTGTTTCAATTTACTCAAGCTTGACTTGCGTCCCAGCATGTGGTTTATTTTTGAAAATGACCCACACATGCTTAAGAAGAATGTGATTTTTTTTGCATTTGCATGGACAGCTCTAAATATGTCTAGCAAATCTAGTTGCCTAATTGTGCTGTTTTGATCTATAATCTCTTTGCTGAGCTTTCTTCCCAAAGATATATTTTTCTCTGAAAGGGGTGTATTAAAGTCACTATAATTGTTGAGTCTGTGATATCTTTTTTCATGTTTTGAATAGTTTGACAAATTTCACCAGTCTCTAATTTTACACATATTATGTTCACTGGTTCCTGGTAAAGTGATCCTTTTAGCATTATATAGTGCCCCTCCTTATCTCTTTTTATGGTTTTAACCTTGAGTTCAATTTTGTCTGAGATTATGATTGTGACTTCTGACTTTTTTGAATTGTCCTTTGCCTAGTATATCTTCGGTCAGCCTATTATTCTTAGTTTATTTTTGCCTGCTAGATGTGTTTTCTGCAGGCAACAGATACATGGGTTGTTTTCCAAGTCAGTCTGCAAGCCTTTTTATTTTACTGTAGAAGTTAAGGCCATTGACATTTAGAGTTATTGCACTTTGTGGATTCCTTGCTGTCATCTTGTGCCTTTTGTTTGTTTGTTTTGTTTTTTGGGTATCACTGCTCGCTGATGGTGGGAATAGAAGGTCCAGCCTTTGCTCCTGTGGAGCTGCTGCTGGAATTGAACCTCCATCCCCGTGGGCCACCGTCCCATGCACAATCACTATGTCACCGGGGCTCAGTCCCCATCTTGTGCCTTTTGTTTTGGTTGTCTTCATATCACCCTTCTTATCACTGTGCTTCTTTATTGGGGGGAGGGTCTTCTTTATTGCGTTATTTTCCCTATGATATCATGTTATCACAGTGAATGTATGGGCTCATTGGTTTCTACTTGGAGTTGAGCTCTATGGTGTTCTCTTGTTTGTGCTTGATGAATGTTGGTTTTCTGGCCATAGTGAGTTAGCAAGGATCTTCTGTAGTTTTGGGTGTTTTGCAGCACATACTTTCAGCTTTTCTTTGTCCTTGAAGACCCTTTTTTTGGTGGATGGCATCCTTGCCTTCTGGTGGGAGTACGTGGCCCAGCTTTGCTCCTGGAGAGCTGGTCCTTGAAGACCCTTATCTCTCATTCTATGTAAATAGACAATTTGTCAGGGTAGAGGATTCTTTGGGAGGCGTCTTTTTCTTTTAGCATTTGGAAGAAGTTACTTCATTCTCTCCTCTTCATGGTTTCTGTTGACAGGTCTGAGCATATTCTTACCTGAGAGCCATTTGTTGTGACTGTCTTCCTTTTTGTTCCTTCTCTTAGGATTTTCTCTTTTTACTCAAAGTTGGATAGTTTAACTATTAAATATGTTGGTGAGTTCTTCCTGGGGATAGTCTAATTGGTGTTCTCTCTGCTTCCTGTATGAGTGACTGATTCTCATTCATTAAGGAGGGGGAAATTTTCTTCCAGAAATTCCCTTGTTTGTTTGGTTGTTGATTTTCTTCACTGTGTCTGACTCTGCTAGGCCAATAATTTGCATGTAGTTCCTTTTCATAGCATTTTTCATTGATCTCATGTTTTCTTCTGCCTGTTTTATTATCTTGTTTGACTGTCTTTCTCATTTATTGTGGTTGGCCTGATTGTCTTTGGGATCACTGATATGGCCCTCAGCCTCCTCAAGTCTGTTTCTGAGATCTGTCTTCTTATGAGCAGCTTCTGCTACTTCATAATTGCTCCTGTATTTCTCTTTGGTGCATGGACTTCATCACCTCTATCCTAGCATCCTTAGTCTATGTTGCTTCCCTCATCCCCTGTATTATACTCCAAACAGCCTTCTGCATTTTTAAATTTTTTTTGTGGAAGGTCCATGTCAGATTCTTCTATGAGTGTTATTAGCTTTGCTGATGCGTTTTGTCTTTGTCGGGAGAGATGTGGTATGCTGCTGTTTACATGATGACTGGGTGCCACATTCCTGGGGGATCAAGGATCCTGGGGTTCTTTCTCTGTGTACTGGCAGTGGCATTTTCAAGGGCTGCCTTTGGCCTATTATGGAGGTGGTTCAGGCTAGTGTACGCAGGTGCCATGGTGACTCAGTGGTCAACACTGATGTGAGTTTGTGAACACTGGTATGGACAGCTGTGGGGAACTCAGTTGGACAGGTGGATAGCTCCCCATACACTGAGAGGGCTGTAGAGGGCCAATCGGTGGGTGGTGGCCCCATTGCAGTAGAAGTTGTGGCTGGCATGCACTGAGGAGCTCCCAGAACTGGGTCTCCAGTCTCCTGAGTTCCAAAGGTAGGCTAGATTTGGGGAAGGATGCCCTTTATAGCAGGGATGTACTCTCCACTGTTCCATTCACTGTGTGGGCTGGGAGGGGCCAGGGCAATGATGATCCACAAGATGGAAGAGACGTAGGCAGTACTTCTCCATGGTCCTGTGGACTGGGTGATTGCTGGGAGGGCCAGAAGAGACTGAGCCTTGACTATCTGGGCCTCTGACCGAGGTGGTGTGCTGTGGGCCTAAGCAAGGGTCCTCAAATTATGGTCTGTGGGCCATATGTGGTCTGCTGAGGACATTTATCTGGCCTGCTGGGTGTTTCTGTCACTGCTGCCTGTCCTGCTTAGCAGCCAACTCATCCTGGCACGCAGTTAATTTGTTCATATTTTTTTTAACCATAGATGGACCCTAAGTGAACTGGCCCCATGTTTAAAAAGTTTGAGGATCTCTGGCCTACGGGGACCCAGTCCATAATGATCCACAGCTCTGGCCAAGGTGGTGCATGTGGTTCACATGGGCTGGGAGGAGAAGGCTGCTAAATGCTGCAGTACTGGGGAAATGCTGGGTGGGAAGTGTGGGCGCCATTCTGTACAGACAGGGAGAGACCAGGATTGCAATGAGCTGAGGTACCCAGGAAGTGGCAGGCTCCATGCCCCGCTCACACAGCAGACTGGACTATGTGTAGGTGGAGGTGACCCAGGGATTAGTGCTGGGTGCTCGCAGCTGCAGGTGATCAAACTTGCCCTGGGACTCTGGGTGGCTGCTGGGAGGGAACAGAGCCTGTAGGCAGAATTGCCATCCAGTCCGGTGGAGAGAAGGGAACTGTGGGAGAAGGGTGCAGCTCCCCAGGGTGGTTTCTGTGAATGGACAGTTGCTATGAGGGGGTGAGACCACATATATGGAGGGATCTACACAACACCCTCCAGTTCCTGGGCTTGCAACCAAGCCTGGGGGTGGAGGCGGCACTGACAGGTGGTGACTGAGTCACAGAGGATTGCACAGTTGGTGGGAAATCCCTGGTATATGGATCCAGATCTCTGGGCCGTAGGACAAAGCAGATATGGAGCAGAGCCATATCCTAGAGAGGGAGGCGCCCCCCGCCCGGTCTTCCTTCGGATCTTCCTACCTACCAGAACACTCTCACTTGATCTCCTGCACACCAGACTTACCAGAGCTCCTGTATGGACTGCTTACCTGGACCTCATCTTGAAGCTTCTCCAGTAGTAACTTAATAAATGGTCATTATTATTAAGTTCTCCTAAATAATATTTAGGTCTCCTAGATCGATGAATTTCTTCTACCAATCCAAAGATCACTACATAAGATTTTGTTTCTTAAATGGCTCAGTCCTATTTGGAAGGTTGATTCTTATTTTCCATAAGCTTACTGGCCTCTTGTTTTATTTTCAAAAGTACTTAGGCCCATCTGAGACAGAGTTATCTATAACAAACAACACGAGTCTGTCCTTAGGACATAATTAAGTAAAAGGAAAGAGCTGTTTGGCTGAATAATGGTAAATGCAGGCAGATTGGATGTTTGCTGTAGATGCTACTCAGCTGACATGAAAAGTCCATATATCAAGCTGTCAGCACATGCAGCTCAATGAGTTTATTTCTGACAATCACTCAATGAGTTAATTTCAAACTACAGACCTCTGATATAAAGGGAAAAGAAATGTTTTTGTTAAATAATGTCCACAAAACTAGAACAGCAATCTCTCCAACCAACAGAGGTGGATCTGCTTTAACCAGTCTTCAAGATGTTAGTTCTAAGACAAACGACAACAACAGACTAAAAGAGAACAGAATACATTGGCCTTCCGGATGTTTTATGGTTGTTATTTGGTATGCTTATTTGTGCAATTAGCTATTGATCATGTGCTTCCATGTTTGTACTAAGTTGACATTCTGACAGTCATGAAAATTGGCACAAGGTTTGCCCCTAAAATATCCACACACATCCCCAAAACAGTAATTGTAGAAACTGTAAAGTAGTATTTGACACATGGTAAGAATAAATCAGGTTCAATAGTCTGTAGATTTGTTTGTCTTCAAGCTGTGTTCCTACTGGCAAACTAGCATAAAGCTTTATTTAAATGCAATATTTCTGCCTTTGCCATCTGTTTTCTTTATTATTTTGGATAATCTTCTGTGTCGATAGGGGAGCTTTTCTCTGGATAATGCTTAAAAATATCCTTAGCTACTTGAGAAAGATGGTGGCCTTACAGAGAACGTAAGAGTTCTTAAGATGATATTCTCAAGAAAGTGCACACACCGTATTTTTTGGACCACAAGACACACCCAGTTCTTAGAGAAGAAAAACAAGAAAAAAAATTTGAACTAAATAGTACCAATATACTAAAATATTTATTAAAATAGAGTAATACTAAAATAGAGCAAAATGGTGTAATACTTAACAATGTAAACTCAACAGCAGTGTTAAAAACCACCATAACTTTCTTTAACAAATGAGGGGAGGCGTGCACTGTGTCAATCATGTGACCTGACTATCATTGAGATTCCCGGAGGTGGGACTTTCCCTGAACACACATCAATCCACTGCATGCAAACAGCCATGGACAGTAAGCGGGTGCATGGGATCATAAACAAATGTTCTGGGGTACGACACCTTCAGACCATAAGATGCACCTTGATAGTACATCTTATGGTCCTACAAATATGTTTTATTGCTTCTGTCATTCTCAAAGTCTGGTTTTAAGAACTAATTAACATGTCTAGTCGCTGGAGGTAATAGATGAACTTAGTGACTTAAGTCTATTCAACATGACTGCTAATTAACTTTCTTGTTTAAAAACAGTTTTATTGGAACATAGTGACAGATCATAAAATTCAACAGCTCAATCATACAGAGTTGTACAGTCTTTTCCACAATCAATTTTAGAGCGTTTTCTTCTTTCTTGTACTCATTGCTATTTGCTCCCCATTTCCCCTCAACATCCCCTGCCATACCTCAAGAAACTATTAATCCAGTTACTATCTCTGTGTAGTCACCCTTCCTGAAACCTCATATACTGAAAAACATACACAAACAAAGAAACAAAAAATCTAATCACAAAATAAAATGGAGTGAATAGTTCAATGGAAAAAAATCAGAAAGTAATAAAAACTAGGACAACTTTAAAATGGATCAAAAGGGAAAGCAAATGATAAGGTGATAAATTATAACCTAACTGCATCTACCACAATCTACTTTCCAATGTGTTGTGCATGATACCAAGGTCATTTATATCCCACTTGTCAATTTGTGACTTATCTGCATTTGAATCCTTCCTTATTTCTAATAGCCTATGCATTCCCTGCACCTAAGTTCTCAGGTTGGTCCCAATTCCCTCATTGCTGGCCCTAATAGTTTGGGGTTTTACTTTGAGGTCTATGATCCACCCTAAGTATATGCTTGTGCATGAAGTGAGATTAGGGTCTTGCTTCATTTTTCTGCAGGTAGATATTAATTTTTTCCAAAACTCTTTGTTGAAGAGTACACCTGCTTCCCATCTGACATTTTGTGGGCCCTTATCCAAAATCAGTTGTCTGTACACTGCTAATTTCATTTCTGGGTATTCAGTTCTTTTCCATTGGTCTGAGCATCTGTCATTATACCAATACCATGTGGTTTTGACCACAGTTGCTGTATAATATGTGCTAAAGTCAGATAAAGCAAGCCCCCCCACTGTGTTCTCAGCTGATTTGAGGTTTCTTAGTTTCCATATAGAGTTTGTAACCAGTCTATCCACTTATTTTAATAAATATGAGAGTAATGTAAGAAAATATCGGATGAGCATTAAACCTTTGTAGTGCCTTGGACAGAACTGACATCTTTACTATGTTGAGTCTTCCAATCCACAAGTATGGGGTATTCTTCCACTTGTTGAGGTCAATCTTGGTTTCTTGTAATAGTGTTCTGTAGTTTTCCTTATATAAATCTTTTGTTCTTTTAGTCAAGTATATCCCTAGAAATTTCAATTTGTGCTTGACTGTTGTGAACGGTATCCCTTTTTTGATCTCCTTTTCTGTGGTCTTATCCGATGTGTATAGCAGTCTGAGAGACTTCTGTTTGTTGATCTTATATTCTGTCACACTGCCATACTCCTCTATTGTGTGCAGCACTTCCCTTGTGAAGCTTTTGGGATTTTCCACATATAAAATTATATCTTCTGTGAATAACAATAGTTTCACCTCTTCCTTCCTCAGGCAATACCACTGATGTATTTCTTTGTCTTATGGTGTGAGCTAAAACCCTCGGTACGATGTTAAATATGAACGGTGACATGGGGCATCCTGTTTGGTCATCTTTCATCGTTGGATTGTGTATGTCTTTTCTCCACTGACTACCATGTTGGGTGTTGTTTTTATATATAGCTCTGTCTTCGGCGATCATGTTGGGACAGTCTTGTGTATCTTTCATGTGGACTTTATTGTTGCTCAGATAGATGGCCACATGTTTATCTTCAAGCCTTTAAAACCCCAGACACTACATCTTTTGATAGGAGGGATGATCAGCTTGCTTCACCATATTTGCTTATGTATCCATTTTGTCTCCAGCAATCATGTTGGGAAGGTGCTGAATTACTAGAACAAAGTGTTCTTGTGTTGAGGGAGCACTTGAGTAAGGACCCACAGCCCATCTGTTTTCTTAATACTAAATCTATAAATATATGTACATAGATCTATTTATACTTCATCATATATAAATATATTTACATATGTATATGTCTGCATTTAGCTCTCTATAAATGCTCTTTGCCTCATAATTTTCCTCAGTTTCTTTTTACTTTCCTCTTATGCCAGTGACATGGGTTTCAGGAATTCCTCTTGTCTACATTGTCCTTGATCCAGCCCTGCCAGAACGCCTACACCCTCCTTGCCATTGATTTTTGGTCACTTGTTGTATCCATTTCCTTTCCCCATCTCCCCCTCCCCCATGTCCTTTGGAACTGTCATCCCATTGTTCTCTCTTCCAGTTTATTCACCCCTCCTATCCCTTCAAGATTGACATGCAGTGACAATAATATGTACCACCACAAGACAATAAACAATAAAGCAATAGCTACAATAACAGCAAAAAGGCAGCAATGATAACAAACTCTACAAATAGTTCAAGGTCTATTTGGTGTCCTTTATGAGTGTTTTCCATTAGAATCTGATGGGCACCTCACCTTGTCCCCACAGTCTACTTTTGGTATTCCCTTAGGACTTTAGTGTTCTGTTCCCTTTGCTGCTCTGTTGCGTGCCTCCAGTGTCTGACTCGGCATGGTGGGCTCAGGGAAGATTTGGCCAACAATTTTAACCTCTTGGGGCTTTATTCTTTCCCAATCAACCAACAGTAGGCTATTTAGAGGGTAAGTTGGATGATCCTCTCAGGGGACACTGATTGGGTTGTTGTGGACCCACGAGAATGGTGCTACACTGGATGATCTCATAAGAAGCTGTGATGGTGTGGCCTACAGTGCCTTAGGGTGCTGCAGAGGGAGTGTGGGGGTACTCGCTGAAAAAGAAGTGCCACAGAAGGCTGATGGGTTGCCTGCTTTGGGTGTCGAGCAGCATGAATGGTGGGTGGAATTGTCTTGGTCAGGTCAATCACTGAGGAGGTTGGGTAGAAATTCCCATACCAGTGTGTAATGTTGGCAAATGTTGGCGGAGCTGTCTTAGGCTGTGTGAGGCATTATAGCAGGAGGATGTTCCCTCATTCAAGTGGGACCACAGGGGATGGATAGGAGCTCCTGGGCAGGATTTTCCCCGGAAGTGTTAAGCATTGCAGAGGGTGGGCAGGTTGGTGAAATTTCCTTGGGAAGAAGTTGCGTGGGATATCCCCTGGAGGAGGTTGGGCAGGCTTTCCCCAGCCTTGGGTTCAGCTGCAGGGGGTGGAGTGCTCCCAGGTTGGTAGAGGGCGGGTCTAAATTCCCTAGGTTAAGGGAAGTGGTTTGGAGATCGACTGTTGTATGTGAGACAAAAGGAAAGCGAAAACAAAACGAAACAAAACAAAACAAAAAACCCCACAAAAACTAAGCCTGTGGAGACTGGGGGGATAGAGAAAAATGAGGGAACCCAAAGTAACAATATAACTAAGCCTCAATGCCTGACTGGGCCTAGAGGGGTTTAATCCCTGTCCCAAGTTGGCAGCAAGCTGTGGCTGTGTTGAGACAAAGCCCCTGTGCTGGCTCCAGATGATTCCAGTTCTGTCTGAAAACAGTGGCAGGGCAATTACATGGTAGGCCTAGGTCACCTTTCAATGGACATTCTCAAAGTAAGAGATCCAATCCAAAATCCAACAACTACCAGTTCTGCACACTCGGCATAGCAGCCATCTGCTTCTTTTCACATTATGAAATTCTGGCCTCCAAGAGCTACAGGTGAGATTGCGGTAGATCTCAGTCCATTGAGTGGGGTTTTCACATTGAGTCCTTCTGGTATTGCCTGCGAAGGATGCTGCACACCTCAAAAACAGGGTCTTTCCCTAGTCAAGATGATATTTGGAGGGTAAATGTATGGTCCTCTCAGGGGACACTGATTGGGTTGTTGTGAACCCATGAGGATGGTGCTACACTGCGTGATCTCACAAGAAGCTGTGATGGTGTGGCCTACAGCATCTTAGGGCACTGCAGAGGGACTGCGGGGATACCCGCTGCAATGGGAGTGCCACAGAAGCTGGTGGGTTGTTCCCTTTGGTGTAAAGCAGCATGAATGGTGGGCGGAATTATCCTGGTCAGGTGGATCTGAGTAATCTATAGCACATGGCCTGGATCACCAAGGACTGTATAGAAACTAGGTCAAAATTCTCGAATTAGAAAGATATTTCCAGACATATTCTCTCCTTGGTTCTATATAATCTATTAACATTCATGAAAATAGATTTGGGTAAAAGGGAAAAAAGGAAAAGAGATAAGATCTCAGGATGGACAAAGAAGGTGATGATACTGAGAGGGTCAAAGTGCTGATGAGGTACGTACAAGATCACAGCTACATTGCAGCAAGAAAACTCCCTTAGAGATGTTATGAACCAACATACTACCTGGATAAGTGCTAAGAATTTCAGCTATGGATATTTCCCACTTGTGAGTACAGAGTTTTCTTCTGATTTGTTAGTAAAATAAAATGATTTCTGAAGCGGATTTGACGTTTTGAAGACATTGATAGCGCTCTTAAAACTCACACCTCATTGCCAGAAACCTACATTCTAAGAGACAGAGTCAACCTAGAACTCCCACCTCATTGCCACTGAGTCGTTGCTGACTCCTGGTGACTCTCGGGGTGTCTGAGGCTGTAACCGTTCACTGGAGCCGAAAGTCCGGTCTTTCTCCTGCGGAGCTGCTGGTGGGTTTGAATTGCTGAAAGTGCTGAGGAGTGCAGTCCAATGTTTAACCACTGCACTAGCAGGGCATAGTCAATTAAGGCATGTTCTTCTCCTTAAATGCTTCTGTTTAAGGATTCTTCTGTATACTCCCCTGTACACTCAACAGGGAGTTGCCAGAGATTCAGGCTGACTTCAGAACAGGAAGTGGAAGAAGGAGGCTCATGGCGCATGCCAGATGGATCTTGGCTGAAAGCAGAGAATACCAGAAAGACATTTACTTATGCCAAGGCATTTCACCTCATGAATTATAACAAATATGGATGACCTCCGGAAGAATGGGGATTCCAGGACATTTCATTCTGCTCATTTGGAACTTGTACATGGATAAAGAGGCAATTGTGCAAACAGAACAGGGAAAGACAGTGTGGTGTAAAATCCGGAAACGTGTGCATCGCGGTTGTACTTTCTCACTATAATAATTAAATCTGTATGCTGAGCACATCTTCAGAGAAGCTGAATCATATACAGAAGAGGTGGCATCAGAATTGGAGGAGGCTTCATTAGCAACCTGGGTTACGCAGAGGACACACCCTTGCTTGCTGAAAGCGAAGAGGACTTGAAGCCCTTGTTGATGAAGATCAAGGATTGTAGTTTTCAGTATGGATTACAGGTCAATGTAAAGCAGACCCAAATCCTGAAAACTAGACCCATAGGAAATGTCATAGTAAATGGCTAACGGACTGAAATTGTACATGAGTCTGTCTTCTTTGAATCCACAAGCAATGCTTATGGAAGAAGCAGTCAAATGACCCAATGATGCATTGTGTTAAGTCTATCTGCCACACAAGACCTATTTAGAGGGCTTTAGAGTGTTGATAAACAAGAATATTAGTTTGAGACTTACGGTGTCCCTAACCTAAGCCATGGCATTTTTAATTGCTTCATTTGCATGTGAAAGCTGGGCATTGAATAAAGAAGACTGAAGAAGAATTGATTTATTTAAACTGTGGTGCTGGAGAAAAATATTGAAGATTCCCCGTTGTGGGATACAGAAAATTTCTTCCAAGTTGTGTCCCCTAAATATATGCCAAACCCAAGATGCTGTTTGTGACACATGGTAAATGATTGTACACTAGGAGGTCAAGAAATGTAGGTCAGAGGCTATTCTCCCTAAGGGTTATCAGCCATCTAGAGCAACCATACTGTATAGTCTGAATCACCCTAAGTGATAAGGATAGTGATTGTTCCCTTGAAGGAGAGCCTGAGGGCAGGGTTGGGATCACTCAAGGATGACTAAGGTTAAGCCACTATATAGAGTCTAGGATCTGCCCATCTTGCCACATAAGTATCCCTATTCCCTCCTTTCACTATTGGGTGTACATAGGAGATCATCCCTCTCCTATGGCTTGTATTGCCTATGGTCCAATTCCTTCCTGTGATGTAGGTCATTATCTGTAATCAGGGGGCTTGCATTTCCCCCAAAGATATGTAAACTTTGGTTAGAAATAAGACCTCATGCTTTCTTCTGCCTCCTGCCTGCTCCTCTCCCACCTCCACGTATACCATTAAGAGGATCTGAGGTAAGCATGTTACCCTGAAATGTATCTGACTTCTTCATTTTACTCTCTCTCACTCTCCTATTTCTCTATGACTTTACTATAATCTTTATATATCTTAACCATACTATTGCGCCTACCAAATCCGAGTTTAGTTGGGGTGGAGTAGGGGACTGGTTTCCCCTACACCCCAGAATGCTAAAAGGACAAACAAATCTATCTGGGAAGAATACAGCCAGAGTGCTTCTTAAAGACAAGAATGGCAAGACTTTAATCTTACATACTTTGTACATGTTGTCAGGAGAGATGAGTGAG
>PVJH01046581.1:0-11760 GCA_004026705.1 Nesogale talazaci | reverse complement strand
GTGCCTCTAAGTTAGAAAACCCTGGCATGGATGGTAAATCACAGAAATGTTGCTGCTGGTAAGTGATGCCAAGTTGGGTCTGACTCATAGAGACACTAAGGACACCTGATGGAAACACTGCACAGTCTGTCCCCATTTCACATGGTTGTTATGTTTGAGCCCATTGCAGTAACCATCATGTCAATCTATCTTGTTGAGGGCTTCCTTTGTTGCTGAAGATTTACTTTACATGGAGCATGGCGCATTTCTACAGGGACTGCTCCTTCCTGATGATGTGTCAAAAGCATGTGAGTGAAGTTCCTCAATTCTGGCTTACAAGGAGCATTCTGACTGCACTTCGTCCCAGACAATTTTTTTTCTTTCTTCTAGCAATCAGAGGTATATTCAATATTCTTGGGAAACACTGTAGTTCATTATTTCTTCTTGGGTATTTCTTATTCATTTTCCAGATTTTGCATGCTTATGAGGAGACAGGCAATACTATATCTTGGTTCAGGCAAACCTTAGCCCTCAAAGAGACTCTTTGATCTTTAACATTTTAAAGAAGTCTTGTACAGTGGAGTTGCCACATGCAATATACTTTTCAATTCATTAACAACTGTTTCAATGAGCATTGGTTGTCAATTCAAGTAAAATTAAATCCTATTAAATGTAAATGTTATCAGTTTTAAATATGGTGGTGGCTTACTTGTTGCTGTGATGATATCTGCTCTCTTATCAAAATTTAAAAATAACAGAAATATGGAACAGGCTTCGTCACAGCTTCCATAGTAAAACAGAGTAGGAAGAGACAAAAGATAGCCCACTTTTGAAAATATTTCCATCTAACACCCCTTTTAAAAGGATATAGTTATCATGTGCAATTTAATGAGTTCAAATTAGAACTAATTATCAAATATTCCATGTCATTACTGGAATGCAGAAATTTAAATTATCTTGCTCTAACATAGAGTAATTAAATAAAGAAATGTTTGATCAATAAGAGAGGTTTCCAAACTCATAAAAATTTCTGTCTTCTGGCATTTTCCAGCATATATATTTATTTTCCATATTCTAGACTTAAATGTAATTTCTCACAGTACATAATTAGCTGCTACTTTTACATTAGATTATTGATTTAAAAATAAGTGATCCCTCATATAATTAAGGAAAAACAAAAAGTTCTCTGATGACATCTCTGTATGGATTAGGTATAGAGAAAATTTAACTCTTTGCATGTTAATATTATAGAGGGAATATGTCATAAATATAACATATTTGAAAAATTACTACATGCAAATAAATTATTTGAATGAAAGTACAGATCAAGTATCATCAAGACAGATACATAATTCAAATCAACTGTACTCATAGATGCATTCTAAAAATATTAGCAAATAGAAATTTATTTAAGTAGTTTTGAGGTTATCACTTTGCTAAAATGAAAATAATGGGATTAGTGTATGTGTTAGGATGGGTTTTCAAGTACATGGGCAAGATTTTAAGGAGTAGGCATCTCCTAATCTGGGTGACGTCAAGGGGTGATGGCCCCAGGAGCAGCAGGGGCAGCACATAGACAGAGATGGATGAATCCAAAGTCAGACTTGTGATAGAAGAGAAAAAGAACTCAAGGTCAAGAGATCAGAAGGTCAGATGGTGGGATACCGCTGGCTTCCAGAATCAGAAGACAATGTGCAGGTTGTTAGCTTAGATCATCAGAAGCAGAAGGCAACAAGCGAAATGCCCAAATCCTGCAATCTAGAGCTACCTGGCCAGCACCATAATTGTGCCTTTAGAGGATTTTATCATTGTTCTACCAAGGAAATTGTCTCAACATGATAGATTGCATGATTATTACCACATTTCATTTCCTATGAAATGAGCCCTTGATCAGAGGCATTATAGTGGATAAAGTATTCTGTCAGTCCGCAGATGATAATTTTTCAGAGAAGGCAAATCCATATCAAAATAAGTGGCTGTTCCAGTAAAAGGAAAAACAGTGCTATTTCCATGATGGATGTGGTTCTATGTACTCAATCAGCCACCTGATTGCTGGCCGATATCCCTGAGGGATGGTTGCATATTGGCAGATTGGACACTCAGCAGTGGCAATAGCCAAGTTGGGTTTGGTGAGTGGAAATTCATATTGTTAAGCCCATATGTAACCTTGATCCCTGCCATCATAGCAACTTTGTTCAGTCCACTGTGACATGACAGAAATGGCTGGATAAAGAGGATGACTAGTGTCCACAGAACATGTCATCCTGCCCACCTGATTGTTGAAATTCTTCTACTCAAAAGTAATTCTTTGGTAAATTTTCACATGTTACACAAATGTCTTCAGTTTTTTGGCCGATTAAGAGAGTTCTACTCATATACCTCCTACCCACTTCTCCTTATACCAAACTTTCCACTCATGCCCCTTCCAAGTCCATGGATATCAGGCCAAACCACTGACTACAGCCCCTGAATCAATGTACAGTTGCACATGTGGTCATTTCACATCCAGGAAAAACAGTCAGGTGTTTCACCCCAGTTATGGAGGGTGCCCCTTCACCAATGTCCTTCATGGAGGTCCCAGGAAGGGACTTATCATGCTGCTGCTGCCAGTAGAGTAGTACTTACATGTTTTGCAGAACCATTTGTACAAGAAACAAGTACAAGTTTCTCCTATTCCATGATGCCAGGGGTACAGGATAGGAGAAGATATTTTAACAGAAGTGGGGACCATAAGCATTTGGGCCACCTCTTCATATAGCTTACTTATACCTTTAGGTCTTACTCAAGCCCAGTCGCATATATACCATTTCCATTTAATGGGGTAGTGCTGCCATGCACATCCAGCTTTATTATTTGGTGGGTTATGAAACAGAGGTCATGATGAGAAAATCAGGCTGTATTATTTATGCCAAGATTCATGTCTATTCTAAGGCCCCACAAGAGACCCAAAGTTTTCTCTCTAAAGGAGAATAGTTGTCTACAAAGGACATCAAGTCCTAAGGGTCTGTACTGTAACTAACAAGTAGGGGCCTGCTAGACACCCCAAACAGTATCTTTAACAGCTCCTGAATAACACTTCAGGTTTTTCCTTGGATCATCTGTGGCATAGGGCTAAAGTGCAGAGCAGTTTGAGAAGCTTCCTGAATTGTTTGGAGAGCCTTTTATTATTCTAGGTCTCACTGAAATTTCAGTCTTTTTAAGTTAAGTGGCTGCAATAGGAGTGCAAACATCTTGATCTTGAGTTCTTCCACTTGTACAGATCAAAAAAAATATTTATTAGGTTTCCCTTCCATTTCACTCCAAATATTATACACAGAGACCTCATTAGCTACTCATTGGCTATCTCCAGATTAACAGGCTAAACTCCACCCCTGCATCCCAATCATGAAATTGACATCATGAATACATGACAGCCACAAGCCCAACTAACAAATGAAGGCACAGAAGACTTTACACCCACAGGCTTTACCATCATTATGACTGACTACATTGAGAAGACAACTCTTCCTTAATTATATTTTCAGTGTCTTCTGATGGGAAGGGCTCATCTTCTGGCACTAACTCTGAAAATCTTCTGCTTCTCTTCATGAGGTCCACAACCTATTCCTTCTCAGGAGTTTTTGCTTAGTCTGGAAGTTCTGCTGCAATATGTTCACTTCAGATGACCCTGCTAGTGTTGAATTGCCAGCAACATAGCTTTCAGTTTCACCACAATGCACAAGTCACCACAGTACAAGAAACTATCACACATGTGGTAGAAATTAAAAAAAAATTTTTTTTTGTGGGCCTCATTGCCCTCTGGTGGTCGTGGGAGCCACCCAGTGCCGCTCCTGAGAGCCGCCCTGGATTTGAACCACCAAGCCCATGGTCCGCAGTCCCTCACTCAACCACTTATGCCACTGGGGCTCACGTTATACTTAAAAATATTTTTATTGGAGGCTCATACAACTCTTATCACAATCCATATATCCATTCACTGTGTCAAGCACATTTGTACATTTCTTGCTATCATTATTCTCAGAACACTTGCTTTCTACTTGAGCCCTTGGTATCAGCTCCTCGTTTTTTTAAAAATCATTTTACTGAAGGCTCATACAACTCTTTTTAAAAATAATTTTATTGGGGAATCTTACAGCTCATAACATTCTATACTTCATTTGTATCAAGCATACTTGTACACATATTGCCATTTTCATTTCCAAAATATTTTCTACTTAAACCCTTGGTATAAACTCCTCTTTCCCCCTCCTTTTTTTCTGTCATTTAATTGGGGGCTCATACAACTCCCATCACAATCAATACATGCATCAATTGTATACTGGCCACATTTGCACACTTGTTGCCATCATCAATCTCAGAACATACTCTCTCCACTTAGGACCCCAGTACCAGCTCCTCATCCTGTTAACTGACTATTGTCAGTGCACAGAGGCCATTGAATCAGGTCATCAAGACTAACAGAAAAATGCACTGTCCTGGGAAGACTGATTGGTGTGACAAAAGGGGTCAGAAGAATGGAGCATACAGGCAGCTCTGAACTCTGACTCATGGCAATCAGCCTTGGTTGGTGACAAGTTGGGTTCCCCTTTTCTCTTGAGTAACCAGAGAAGATCAGATATGGACTTCAAGCCATCTCCTATTTTTAAAAGATAATTATTACTTTAAATCATAAGAAACCATTCTGAACTTTAGAATTCTTCCTTTTAGCTTTTCCTTTGAAAAGCTACAATGTTTCATGAGCTTCTCATAAATAACCTGCAATTTATTTTCTGTACTCATTTCTCTTATGTTCTCCACTAGTGCAAACTCCCTCCCACCCCCATCTGTTCTGAGATTAGGTTAAAAGGAGTCTTTGAAAAATAATTTTGAGCAAAATGTCACTTCTATCAGTATCTTCAAAACTGATTTTGGAACTATGGAATTCAGAGACTATTTTGAGAAATTTCATGTTTTAAATACAACATAATGGGAAAGTTTTATTATAAGACAGAAAGTGTCATATTATCTAAATAACTAGGGATTATATGTCACATATTAATCCTTATTGTTATTTACCAGCAGTTTTTTAGGTTATCACTAGTAACAATGACAATCTGAGACTTTCAAACACTTTGCTGTTTACAAAGAAGTCTATAGTTCTTGCAAACTGTGAATAAGCCTAATGATCTATTTCAAAATATTTTGTTTTGTTTATATTTGAATACAGGATAACAGACTTGGCCCTTTAAAAAGAGAATTGTTATTTAATAGTGGTGGAATCACCACGAAAGGGTAAATTAAATTAGGTACTGTTGGGATGATGCGTTCCCAATGGCTCTTCCTAATGAAACTAGGAAGAGAGCCAAATGCTGTTGAAGCTTTGAAATCAGAAAGCAGTAGAACATAAAATTATGATGTGTGAAAATGTTGAGTCTTAGTACTCAAGAGTTAGTGGAGATATATGATAACTAGCTAATTATAATATATGCTTTAACCATCAGAACTAAACTTAAAGGGTCAGCCAGAGCCAGAGAAATGGCCTTGAGAAGAATCAAGTGTTGATGTATGAAGAAAAAGAAACCTTGGTAGAGCAGTGGTTAAGAACTCTGCTGCTAACTGATAACTCAGTGGCTCCATCCCACCCGTAGCTATGTGAGAGATAAATGTGGCAAATGGTTTCAGTGACTTCTTGTCTTATAGAGTCACTATGAATCAAACTCCAGTTACTATCAACAAGTTAATAATCTTATGAAATTCTGTCATGTGATCTCCAGCTTTGTTTCTGTCACCAAGATCATATTTTCCAATAACTGCTCTTTCATCTTCATTTCAAACTCTTCCATTCCAGTTGCTAGTAATTACTAATGCATGTTGATTCCTTGTGTAATTAATTTCAGGCTAAAAACATTGGTAAAATTCTTCAATTACTTCATCACTAGCTTTCGTGGGTGGTGCATAAATATGAATGATAATTGTCTTGATTGGATTTTCTTAAAGGTCGGTAGACATAATAATATTACAGACAGCATAGCACTTCAAGGTTGGTCTTGAAATGCCATTTTTGAAGAAGAATATTACATCATTCCTCTATATTGTGTCATTCACAGCAGAGTAAGCAATTTAATTTTTTTGATTCAAAATGGCCAAGACCAGGACATTTCAGCTTCCTAACACTTAAGAGATCAAACTTCACGCATTTTATTTCATTATTGATGACTTATAAGTTTCCTACATTCATACTTTCTACATTCTAAGTTCCAATTATGAATTGATGTTTGCATCTATTTTATTGTAAGACATGTCCCACTAGCAAATGAAGGTCCAAAAGGCTTTACTCCCACACACTTTACTGTATCCATGACATTGTGGTCTGCTTTACTTTGAGAAGGCAGTTCTTCTTTAGCCATATTTTGCATGCCTTCCAATCTGAGGGACTCCTCCTCTGGTAATATCTCTGACAAGGTTCTGCTTCTATTCATTAAGCTCCTAATATCTGACATTATCAAATATTTTGCTACCCATTACATTTTCAGTAGCTACTTCCTCTGAAGTGGACAGCTAATCCCGTCTTCACAGTCCGTTCTTACTCCGGAAGCTCTGCTGAAACCTGTTCTCTCTGGGTGAGCGTGCTGATTTGTGAAGTACAAGTGGCATAGCCATACAAGTCAAGTAGAAAAGTACTAATGAACAGGTCCATGCTGGAGGCCTGGTGGTGTAGTGAGCAATGTGCTATGTTGCTTACTTCAAGGCCAGCAGTTTGAATGCACGAGCCAAGCCTCAGGAGAAAGATGTGACCTTCTCTTCCTGTCGAGACGTACGGGCTCATGAAGCCACACAGGCAGCTCTACCCTGATCTATAGGGCTGCTATGAATCCCCGTGACTTGATGGTGGTGAGGGAGTCAGTCGAGCGCAGAAACTGAAGGAAAGTATCTTGAAGAAATTAAGACAACTATGGGAAATCACTGGGAAAACATTTCTGATGTAGTTAGGAATTTTGTTGAATTAAAGTAGTTATTGAGTACTTACTATGAGCCATGCACCGCAAGGAAAGGTTTTCAGTGTCAGGGTTCCAGCCTCATAAAATGTACAGACCGATTGGATGGTGGTAGTGTGTCGCTACATTTTTTTTCTTTCAGGGGCATGGGTGGAGCTTTTGCGCTCTGTGTGTACATTTTGGTAGAGGGTGAGTCAAGATGCTATACAGGCCATATATCATGAAAGTCATGAATACATGCTGAGATTTTTCTTTCTTGCTACCTTTATGAACATTGGCTGACCTTCATACTGTACTTCAAGCTTGGTGGCACTTTCACCTTAATGATTACTTTTATAGATTATTTCTTCTGACTGGAATGGTCACCTTTTGTCTTTAGGAACCTTGAGTTTCAGGTCACAATTTGAAAGACAACATAGTTAAACAATTTGGAAATTTTCATTACCTTCTAAAAAGGATCATTGCCTCAATTTGCAATTAGATTTACATTTAAATACTTAAAGGAATAGCAGATTTTTAATCCAGAAAATTTTTTTCATATAGTCTAACAATTTCCCACAACTTTGAAAATAAAAATTGTATAGCTCAACCTTTTTAGTTAGTAACATTGCTAGTTATAGCTCACAATTTTCTCTCAGTTGATGCAGTTAATGCATATCTAAGACACTCAATGGTAACATTATAAATATAAAATTCTGTACCATCCTTTGGAGTAAAAGACTTACCTATGTGTAAGATCTTAATCATATTCCTTGGTGAGAGTGCTAAATTGATATTTTCAACTTGGTTGACTTGAAGGCAAAGGTTCACACATGAGGAAGCAGCTCAAACTGAATTGTGAGGGCAAATTTAATTTTAAAAATGTTCCATGTCTATGCTGCTCTCATTTTCTTGATACTGAACTTCATCTCCCAAGTCCGAAAGTCCATTTCAGACGTTAACTTTATAATATACAGCTCATTATAAGATGCAAAATCCTTTGCTTCAGTGATCAGCCTTTGAGGATCAATGAAGAATGTTAAGTGTATTTTTATCAAAGAAAATGAGTGTCAGGAATAAATGAATAAAAACTCCCAACAGTACGAATTGATCTCTCTATATAGCAACTCTCAAAGGAGAAGACAAGGACTAAGTGCACAGAGACTATAGAAGAATCTCTTGATGAACAAAATCAAGGTCGCTCTGAGGAGAATGGGACAAAGGATCCACTTTCAACTAAGTGGATTGCCAAAAATGATATGGTGACTAGATAATTTTTCAAAGGTATGAAGCTGAACAATTTTGTCTCCTTCATATAAATTCATTGCTAAAGATGGAAAACATTTACAAACTAAGTTGAGGTGTATATTTAATAAATTCTGTATAATATTTATGAAACCACATGGTCAGTGCTCACCTTAGACACTGATTTTCAGGAAATTGTCCTTAAGTGTTGAGAACTTTCCTGATATAATTTCATAATTTTGTAATGTATTTCAAATAATGCCACAAGTCGGAGTTTAAAAATATGGGAATTTTTGCTTTTTATTTTTTGGCAGATGTGTGTCTGTGTGGTGGGGTTAGTTTTGTTCTGTTTCAGATGTAGACAAAGAGCTATTATAAAGCCAGTAAAACAGTGTATTCTTCAAAGATTATCATCCTAAGGCCATAGTTTAGGGTCCAATTCAATTTTTAAAAAAGCTGTAGAAACCTCAAATCTGATAGTTCAAAAAGTGTTAGTCTCTCTATTCCAGGTGACAAAGTAGGTCGACAAGAAAACATCAATATATGGTTGAGTGTGGGACTGTGGCCTGTGGGTTTGGCGGTTCAAATCTAGTGGTCGCTCTCAGGAGCAATGCTGGGTAGCTCCCACCTCCACCAGAATGCAGTGATCCCCCCCCCCCCAAAGAAGCCAACAGTATACATAAAGGTCCCCTTAGAGTAGTATTCCTCTGGAGACCTAAAGGAGACCTGAATTTCTGAGAAAAGACCATGGCGGCAACCATTATTGATTAAGTTCTGCTAAAAATGTTTGCATCAGCTTGAGGAGAGTGGAAAGATTTGTGGATGCATTGTGTTAGAGACTTGGTGTAGATCATGTCTAGAAGCTACATTTTCAAGTCATACAATACATAAATATTTTAATTTTGAAACATATAATTGATAGCATATAACATGTTAAACATTAAATTAATAAATAATATTACAGATGCTTTAGTTAGTATACATTATGTTAATCAATCACCCATTTATCAGTTTATTATACTATGATGACTTGCATGTTTCTCTTTTGCTGGAAGATATACCACTAATATTTCAACCAACAGAGTCATTCATTGTAGGAAAGTTTCAGTGGAGTTTCTAGATTAAGATAAGCTAGAAAGAAGAATCTGGCATCATTTAAAAAGTAGGCCACTGAAAAATTTATGAATAGCAAAACAATATGTCTGAGGTAGTATCAGAAGATGAGCCTTTCAGGTAGAAGGAACTAAAAATATAGTCTGAGGATAACTCAAAATAGAGTTGACTTTGTTGAAGTGAATGGAGTAAAGTTTTCAGTACCTTTGTTCACTAATAAGATATAAGTGAAAATGACAAAGAATAGCTGCAAACTTTTATTAGTAATCAGAATGTGGAATGTAGAGATAGATTTGATCTATGAAAAATAGAAAGTTGTAAAAATTAAACAGATCACATTAGGATCACTATCCTAGGCATTAGTGAGTTGAACTAGGCCAGTAGTAGCCATTTTGAATCTGACAATCATGATTTACTATTCAAGGAAAGGCAAATTTGAGAGGAATAGCATTGCGTTAATTGTCAAAAAGAAAATTTCACAATATTTCCTGAAATATGATACCATCAGTCATAGAATATGATCTCTTTATCCCTACATTGAACACAAGATAACATGAGTATTATTCAAATGTATGCACCAATCGCTAATATCAAAGGTGCACAAATAAGATTTTTACTAAACTTTATTGTAGGAAATAGCTAAAAACATGCAATCAAAAATGCAATGATAATCACTGGTCATTGTAAAGCAAAGGTTGAAAACAAGGAAAAAGATTCCGTCTTTAGAAGACATGGCTGAGGTAGTGGAAATGACACCAGAGATTGGATGATAAAAACTGGAAAAACCAATTCAATATTTATTGGAAATACCAGATTCCAATAAAGAAAAGGGAGACTATACATTGGATTGAATACACAAGAATAAAATATATGGTTTATTTGAGAAAAGACATTGGAGAAGCTCAAGATAATAACCCATAAAAAGTCCCGAGTAGACTATGGATAAGACCATAAATTTTTGATATGCAAACTCAAGTTTAAGCTGAAGAAATAACAACAAATCCATGAGTTCTAAAGTGCCAACAGAATTTAGAAACAACATCAAGGATAAATTAGACTTATGAAACAATAATGAGACCAGATGGGCAACTGGAAAATATCAAGGACATTATTCATAGAGAAAACAAAAGATGAAAGAAAGAAAGGAATCAAAATGGAGGCTAGGAGAGACCCCAAAACATGCTTTATACTCTACAGAAGATAAATAAATAAGTAGAATTTATGAAGCAAAATAAATGAACAGAAAATTTCAAAGAACAACTCCAGAAGACAAAGTCAAGTATTAAAATGAAATATGCAAAGACCTAGGTTTAGAAAGTCAAAAGGTAACATTTATTCGATATTTCTTAAGCAGAAGGAACTAAAGGAAAAAGTGCAAGGCTCAATCTATAATATTGAAGAATTATATGGGATAATATAGGAAATATCAAAAGAAGATAGAAAGAATTCAGAGACACTGACTGAAAATGAGTGGTCAACTTTCAACCATTTCATGAGGCAGCAAATTGACTAAGAGTTCTTGGTATTTTGATAGATAGGTTTTGTGTAAACATAACAAGGCTAGGATCTTCATTAGTTTGGAATTTGAGGCCTCCCTCCTGAATAAGAGTAAGCGAATGTAGTAAACTCCATGACAGGATCTTCTGTGGGCAATAATGCAGTTCTGAGAGAATTAGAAATGTAGCCTTCTGTGGTGGTCATGTATTCGTGACGTCAATTTCATGATTGGGATGTAGGGGTGGAGTCTAGCCTGTTAATCTGGAGATAGCCAATGAATAGCTAATGAGGCTTCTGTGTGGGCATGGCTTTCTTCTGAGAATTCTGGGAAGTCTCGTGGTATTTCACAATTAGAGAAGACTTGACTCTCAGTCTCTGGGAGTCAGTCTCCAAGATGACGAATCACTGACAAGACAAGATGGCAGCATCCGAGGAACTGGAGGAGCTGGAGGAGAAGCCACACAGCCTTACCCTGACCTCTGAAGCTGGAGAAGCCATTCGGACACCCCTGCCAGTGCTGAGTTGCTTCTACCACCACTGGGTGCTGTTGATGGAACCTGAGCCCTGAAAGCGAGGAGCCATGTGGAGACCCCTGCCAGTTCCGGGTTGCTTCGACTGTATGTGCGTCATGAGTCAGAAGGAGACTTTATGGACTGGTGTCGGATATATGGGCTAATGTTGGATTTATGACCTTGGACTGGACTGGGTTGGGATGCTTTCTCAATGTTCCATTAGTCTTGTATATAAATCTTTCCCTTATATTCATAAACGTGTCTATGAATTTGTTTTTCTAGTTTACCCTGACTAACACATCTTCCTTCTCAGGTTACTGCTCTAATGCATCTGAAATGCACTTTACTCTGGAGTGTGGCCTACAGTGTGGTTCAGGCAGGATCTGTTAGAAGCCTTATCTCTGGCCTACATCCTGCATTTGTCAGGTCTGCCTCTGGTTCTTGGATTTAAGTCAATAGTC
>PVJH01046580.1:0-11766 GCA_004026705.1 Nesogale talazaci | reverse complement strand
GGGGGGGGGGGGAGACTGAAGTCATTGGGGCAAGGCACTGGCCCACAAGGCCTTTCACTCTTGTGCAGCCGGGAGAGCCGGCACCCACCCTCCCTGCTCCCCAGGGCAGCCACGTCCCCATGGTGACCAAGTCGCCACATAAATCTTCATCTGGCCTTGGTTTCACGGTGATCCCTTTGCCACATTGAGGGGTGTGGGGGATAGAAAGGGAGCTGACAAGAGCGGAAAAATGCATGGAAAGGCCTGCCCCCTCTTCTCCCAATCTCTGTCCGCGGCTGTCTGCCCGTCTCACAGGCCTCCGGCCTCAGCTTGAGGCATGGCTCACAATCCCCTGCCTGAGAGAACCATCCAGACCTGGGTGGCTTCTGGAGTCTCTGTCTCTGGAGATGTCTTTCTGCCTGGCCACTGCCCTCAACTCCAGCCCAGGGGCTTCCTGGTAGGGGGTGGTGGAGGCAGACAGGGAGAAGAACCTGGAAAGGGACTGGTGGAGCCAGGAGACAAGCCCAGGGCTCTTAGAAGGACCTTCTGAGTCGGGTGGGGGGTAGGGGGGTTCCGGGGGACAGGGGCACGACGGTCAACTTTTAGAGTAGTGGCGGCACCAGCTGTGGGAATCCAGAGCAGGCCAGGGCCGTGCGTGGTTCGGGGCCCCTCCTCTGGGCCCGGCTTCCCCCTTTGGAACAGCTAGCCAGTCAACCCTTAGAGGTGTGGCCCCGGAGGTGAGCAGGTACTCCGCCCGGTGGGCACCAGGAGCGAACAGACTCAGTGAAGCATCACAGAGCAGCGGCAGCAACTTGCGCTGGGACTTAGGGCCTAAGGTGCAAGAAGGACTCAGAGGGTTGTCCTAGAACCCAAATTTCAGGGGCGGAAGCAGTGTTTCTGCCTTCTTAGGTCTGGGGAGCACCCTGAAAAAGCTGGGGTTGCCGGAGGAGGGGAGGCAGGACCAGCTCAGAAGCCACTAAAGCACAATTCAGCACACAGCCCCTCCCCGTCTCCCCAGCTCCAGCTGATCTGAGAGCCTCAGAGGTCCCTGAGCCTGACCCAGGCGGAGGCCACCCGGTCACTGCCCTCACCTGGTGGACCTCAGAGGGGATAGGAGGGCCCTGGAAGTGGCTCCATCACCCCCCACCCCCACCCTAAACTGATCTAAGAGCAAAGTCAGTCTACCTTCCCCTGGCCAACAGGACCTAATCTTTTAATCTCTTGGGCTTAATCCTGCAGACCAGCATAAACCCAAATCCCAAGAGAGGAGGCAGGGAGCAAGGGACACCCACCCATGCCCGGGAGGTGGGTCATCTGAGCTTTAGTCCCTCATGTGACTCAGATCCGGAACCCCATCTTGGCCCTCGCAGCCCCCCTGCTCCTGGGAGCGGCAGAAGCAGAAGGCAGATTTTGAGGGATGCGTAGAGGCAGATGGGCGGGCCAGATGGGAGCCAGGAGTTAAAAAGCTGTCCTTTGGGAAAGCAAAGCTCTCTTAAAGGAACACAAGCATCATTAACCATCAAATAAAGGTGGGGGGGCGGGGAGGACCGTGTTCATTCAAATTTAAAATATCGGGGTGGGGGAAAAAGGGGGAACCTATCTATTATAAGGATCTACAGAGAACCTCCTCCCTGGGGTACAGATAACAGAAAAGTGGGCGAAGGGAGGCATCAGACAGTGTGAGATATGACAAGATAATAATAATTTATAAATAATCACGGCTTCATGAGGGAGGAGGCAGCGGGGAGAGAGGAGGAAAAGGAGCTAAGATCAGGGGCTCACGAAGAAAGCAAATGTTTTGAGAATGATGAGGGCCACAAAATGTCCACCTGTGCTTGACCTACAATGGATGGATGAATTGTGATGAGAGTTGCATGAGCCCCTAATAAAATGATTTCTTTTTTTTTTTTTGGCATCACAGCTCTCTGGTGGTGGGAGTAGGAGGCCCAGCCCCACTGCTGGAATTGAACCTCCGTCCCAGTGGGCCACAGTCCTGCGCACAACCACTACGCCACCGGGGCTCAGCCCAATAAAATGATTTCTTAAAGAGTTAAAATGTCCATCGTGAAAGCATCCTGACACAGAGGGAACAAAGACAACCTCCAGACGCAGAACAGGGGCCTGAATGCCCACCGTCTGACGGCAGGCCTGTGTGCAGCACAGATAAAGGCGGCCTGGGGGTGAAGCAGAGAAAGACCACAATGCCAGTGCCCCAAAGCGGAGATCCCGACGGCCAACACACCCCAGGCAAGGGTTTCAGGGCAGCAAGCATCAGAGACAGGCAAATGCACTCGGCCACACATGACGTGGGTGCTCCACCACCCAGGATGGCCAGCACCAAAGCCTGGAGATGTCAACTATGGGAAAGCGGGGACCGGTTCTCCCTGCCCAGCAAGAGGGCCTGTCAACGGGTTTCACCACTTGAAGAACTCTCGGGCAGCTTCGTGCTGAGTCACTGTATCTGTTCTAGGATCCAACCTCAACCCTCTAGCTATTTGCCCCCCAAAGAAACAAAGGCTATGTCCAGCATCGTGTCTGCCTCTGAGCACGACCAGTGATGTAGGGGCACTACTAGTGTGATCAGTCCCAGTTGTGGGGATTGCTGGCGGCCCTCCCGTCAGCGCTCAGAGATACCATGGACTGCAGACCTGCCTGGCGCCCCGCCAGCCCCACGGTTGACTGTGGACCGGCCCGTGGGGTCCACAGTGCTGACAGCAGCTGAGTCTCAGTAGGAGACCCCCAGTCCTGTCTTCTCAGCCTGCCTCAGTCTTGAAACTCTGCCCAGACCTGTTCACTGTCACAGTCACACACCAGCCTCCAAGCACAGACAGGGGGTGGCCGTGCACTGGGGGGAAAGGGAGGGAGGTGTCTTGGCATACAAGGTGAGACGCTGCCACAGGACCACCCCAGCCCCAGAGCAGCTTTCCCAGCGGCGAGCCAAGGAAGACTAAGTCGAGAGGTGGGGTGCAGAAGGCGGGGGGAGCCTGAGAATGAGCAGGAACCCGGTGTGAGCAGCGCTGTCACTGAGCTGTCCACAGAATGCTCCGGAAGGGAGGACTTGACAAGCTCTGCGGAGGGGGTGGATCAGAGAAGGCTTCACCCAGGGGCTCTTTGAGCAGCACCAGATGAGAGGCTGGAAGCAGACAGGTGACAGGGGTGCAGGAGGAGCTGAGAGCAGGACCAGCTCCGTCCGGGCGGAGGGGTCCAAAACTGGAGGGGTGGGGGTGATGGGGTGGGAACGCGTATGCACTGGTGTGACTTGGACCCGGGGCATGTGTGGAGTGATGTGCAAGGGTGCTGGGAGGGGGATTAAGGGGGCTTACCCACAAGGAGTATGGATTTCCAGTTCTAGCAGAAAGGGTATACCATGCTTCCTGGGTGGCTGCCCCCGAGGCAGACATCATCAATCGATTGCAACACCCTTGCTGCACAGAGCGAGCACCTCCCGGCCAGAGGATCGGGGTGCTAGTGCTCTCCAGCAGGGACCCCTGCCTCTCTCTCCCTGCTGTCTGGTCTTCACCGAGCATCCCAGCTGGAACCACAGACGGGCTCCAACGTGGGACCCACTCCAATCCCCAGCTGCCTCCGATCTACCCAAACGACAACTCACTGAGTACTGCACCCGCCCCACACGGGCCCGTGCCTGGGAGGCTGTGAAGGGACGTGGGTTCTCGCCCGGCCCCGGGCCCACACAGCCCCACCTTCTGTGTGTGAGAGCGGAATGAGCTCGGTCCGGTTTGAGACACGGCATTTCTGGTCTCCGTAACCAGCCGCCAGGAACTATCCCTAAAGGACACGCTGAAGCTCTGTGCTGTGTGGCTCTGATTCTGCAGCCCTGGCCCAACACACACACACACACACACACACACACACACACACACACACACACACCGTCTCAGAGAAGAGAAAGGCCAGGCTTTGGAAGATGACACAGCCGGTGGATGGCATGACCGTCTCAAAACGTGTGGGCAACTCCTCCCAGTTTGCCCAGGAGTCCCCGGGGGTCTTAGCAGGGGAAGTCAGGCTTCTCTGAACCGCACTGAATCCAGAACACGCCCCCCCGCCTTCTCCCCACCTGCGTGACACGTGGGACTGGGTCCTACCCCCCAAAGGATAGGACTAGACAAAGCGGCTTTTCTTCTTCACGCCCACTTTGCTCCCTGCCAGAGCCCTCTCCACACCCGGTCCATCTAAAAGGGTCTTCCTATAGCCGAGTTCCTTCAGTACCCTGTCCCGTTTGCTCCCCAAGCCCAGGAGGGGTGGGTGTCTCCTCGCAGAGTCCCATCCCCAGCCTCCTTCCCCCAAAGGCCTTCGGGGAAATGCCAGCCCCTGTCGCAGAGCCCACACTGTCAATAGCACTTCCTGCGGAACCCTGCAGCCGCCACTGTTGACACAAGTGCTGTGGGGACAGCTTCTCACTGCCCTGGACAGCTGGGCCTGTGGTGGGGATCATGGGGGTGGGAGGAGAGGGAGAAGCTAGGAGAATATTTACAAACCATCAACAAACAAAATGAGCAAAGTCTCGTTTATCCAAAGGACAGAAGGCGCTGGGCCCATCTGCTGCTCGAAGCGGTTTGTAAAGAGAGCTGTCACTGAGCCACGGTGTCTTCGATCGCCTGGTCGTATCCAGATGCAAGCTGGACAGTGAGAGGAAGGAGGGGGCGCCAGGTTGGCGAGGCAGACCGAGTATGCAACAGGCTATCAGAAGGGTGTCCTGGAGCTGTGGTGGTTAGGCATTGGGCTGCGGTGCACAGCATCCGAAGTTCAAAGCCGCCAGCACTCCCAGGGAGAAAGACGGGGTTCCCGACGCCCGTCATGAGTGACCACGGTCTGGGGAAACCCACAGGGGCCCGTGAGGTGGCCATGAGTCAGAATCAACTCCATGGCAGTGCGTTCGCTCGGGGCTTGTACCTGCCAGAGGGGCGAGCAGTTTTGGGACAAGCACAGTCAGAATGTTTCTGAGAAGCGAGAAGGAGGAGGCTTTGTCTGATGTGAGACATGTCATCAAAGGGGACCCAGTCCCTGGAGAGGCCATCTACTGGGTAAAGCAGAAAGTCAAACCCACTGCCCCAGAGTCGATGCCGATGCCCAGCGACCCTGTTGGACAGGGCAGAGCAGCCCCTGTGGGTTTCTTGAATGATAACTCTCAGTGGAAACACTCTGCTTTCTCCTGTGGAGCAGTGCTAGACTTAGTAAACGAGGGAAACACACACATATATACATATATTATTACATAAAGGATAAGTGTGCATTCAGAAAGCATCCCAACCCAGTGCTGTCCAAGCCCCAAACAGGAGCCCATATGTCCAACACTAATCCACAAAGCCCTCCTCCGTCTCACAAAACATATGCCATGATGTCAACTGCAGAGGAAAGCCACATCAGGGAGCATGTCAGCATCTCAGCGCTGGCGGGGCTCTCCACGCGGCTGCTCCAGCACCCAGGGCTGCAGCGGGACAGATCCATGCGGCTTCTCCTCAGGGAGGTCTCGCAGGAAGTGAGCCTTGCCCACTGAAGCAAGGGAACTGGCTAAGGCAGCTGCACCCTGGTCCGACCCTCAGAGAGCAAGAGACCCCAGAACTAGAAAGGTGAGGCTCACCGAGCCATTTTCCTCTCTGCCCTTCAGTTAGTCTCACATGTGTTTATCAGCTAGGTAGGCACAATTAACTTTAACTATCTCAAGCGGCTAGTGGTTTGGAACTGCTGACCTTCCAGTAGCAGCCTGCCGTGTAAGCCATCAAGGATCCAGAGAAAAAAAATTTCTGAGCCAGAGAAAAAAATCTCAGTGAGAGGGGTTGAGCCAACATAGCCTGGATAGTGGGCTCAGACCTTTCAAGGCTTCACATGAGGGTGCAGAAAGAACACATTTAAATGTGCTTGTGATACGTACCGCCCACCAACAGCGATAGCTTCTGGCTTTGCCACATGAAACGGTGTGGCTGGCAAGGGTCTCCCAAGCGAGGCCGAGGTTTGTGGTTCTCTGTCAGAGAGCACAGGTAAGCCTGGACTGACAACCGCCCTGCAGGGCTGTTCCTACAGCGTGCGGCTCGCGGCTGGGCCCTCCGAGCGGCCGTCACACGGCGTGCAGCCCCGGGCCAAGCACTCCATCTGTGCAGTGGGACTCGGGCGGTTGTTAGGCGCTGGTCCGTGGAGAGCTAGGGCCAGGCTCTCTGCTGTCCAATCGAGGCCTCTCTTCCAAGGCTCTTCTCAAACCCAAACCACACTCACTGCCGTCGAGTGGAAGCGGACTCACGGGGGCCTGTGGGACAGGCCAGGACTGCCCCTGTGGGTTTCAGAGACACCAACTCTCTACAGAGGCAGAAAGCCTGCCCTGTCTCCTTTGGAGCTGCTACAGGTTTCGAACTGCCGACCTTGGAATTAGCAACCCAACGCATAACCACGATGCCACCTGGGGTCCCTAAGGACCCTCTGGATGAGTGTGAACCATCAGCCTTTGGTTACTAGGCCAGGGCTTGGCAGTTTTCTCTAACCTGGACCGTGGGGCAAGGGGACTGTTCAACAAGTGGCAAAGTGGCACCACCCTGTGTGGTGGGTGGTGGGCACGTATTTCCTGACTGTGTGGCTCCTTAGAGGCCAGGGATGCCGTCCCCAGCGGCACAGTGGTGCGGCCCCGATGCCTCGCTCCAGGCACGTTGCAAGACTAGCAGGGCAGCTGCGGCTTTCCCAGGTGCACAGGTCTGGGCAAGGCCGGGGGATAGTGGGGCTTAGAACCAATTCATTTGTCAAGCACAAGGTCAAGAAACTCCATTTTTTCCCATGCTACCCAGGTAGCATCGGAATGCGTCCTGCGCCCCCAGCTGCGTCCTCTCTGACCTGGCCTGGAATTCCACCCTCCCAAGCCGAGAGCGCGCGCGCGCACGCACACACACACACACACACACATCCTGGTACTCATGTCTTGTTCATCTCATATCTCTTCTGGTCCAAGACACACACACACACACACACACACACATGCACACCCCTGTACATAGAGACACGCAGGGCACACACACATACACACATGGAGCACACACATACACACACACACTGCACACTCACACACACACACTCACGGAGCTCGGCCTCATCGGGAAGTAAATACCATATTTTTCAGACCATAAGATGCACCCAGTTTTAAAAGCAGGAGAACAAGAAAAAAAAATATTCTGAACCAAATGGTACCAGTCTACTAAAATATTTATTAAAATAAAGCAAAATGCGGTAATATTTAACAGTGGTGTTATGAACCATCATCACGTTCATGAACAAATGAGGGGAGGCATGGGCTGTGCCAATGACGTGACCTGACTGACATTGAGACTCCAGAAGGCGGGACTTTCCCCGAACACACAGCAATCCCCAGCACGATCCTAAACACACGTTCTGAGGTGCCACATAAGACCATAAGACGCACCCTCATTTTTCCCCCACTTTAGGGGAAAGAAAAGTTTATCTTATGGTCTGACAAACACCATAGTCATATCCAGGTTAGCCAGGGGAGGAGGAGGGGCCGGGTCTTGGCTAGGAAGGGAGACAAAGCCACAGGTGGGGAAGGGACTCTGCTGAGAGGGGGATTGGGGGGGGGGGGGGCTGAGGATTCTGCAGTCACTGGAGGCTTTGAGTTCAAAGTCACGCTCACGCACACGTAATCGCTTTGCCCAGCAGCAGGGTCTTAAACCACAATATAGGCTCACCCTGCCTCTGTCCCCAGAGATCCTGCAAGAGCAGAGAGTCAGCCCCCGCCCCGCCCCCACACCCATAAAATATGAATGCAGGCTCACATACTGACCTCATCCCCGTGACCCTCCCCCGCCAAGGCCCAGTGCGCTCACTCTGCCTGTCCTAGGGCCTCTCCATGGGGACCTCAAATCATTGTCGGAGACTGGAGGCCTCCCATCGATGCCTCCCCACCCCTTTCTCCAGGTCCTCAGTCCCCGCCAGCTTCCTCCATGCTGCCGCCTCCGGAAACTGAGAACCCCAACACGAGGACCCTTCTGACCCCGTTCCGAGCCCCCACCCCAGTGCAGCGAAGGCACACAGTAGGGGTTCAGCCCCCGCCCCCAACTCACCCCATTCCCTGCGCCCCCCACCCCCACCCCCACTCCGAAGGCACTTGATGGAGCTGACGGTTCTTCTTTCCCAGGGGAGCATGGAAACCGAGAGAAAGTCACCAGAGGGCAGAGGAGGAGACCAGAGCCCGCGGCACGGGCACATGCCAGGAGCATCCGCTGTCCGGTGCAGGGGTGCTACAGCAGGCTGGGGGCTGGGGGAACTTGATGGGGGTTGGGGTGGGGGACGCGGGAAAGTTGGGGTGATTCCTTCTCTGAGCTTCCAGTGTTGAGTAAACCAGCTCTCCCTCGTCTCGGCACACTCTCCCGTATGCCAGGAGGCCCCAGAAGTTCCCGGGGCATGGGATTCAAAGATGGCAAAGCTGTCCCACGACCTTTTTTGAAGCCCCCTGGCATGTTCCCTGGGCCAAGTGGGAAGAATTCCAGTCCCATTTTGCTGGCGGGAAAACCAACATCCCCAGGCTAGGGAGGCACAGGCGCAGGAGGCGGACCCAGCCCACCTGGGCTCTCTCCTGGGTGGGAAGTGGAGCTTGGTTGGGGAGGGAGGGGTGCCCAAGTCCCTGGAGAAGCGCCCCCGCGGCCCTGCGCCCTTTGTTCGTGCCCCTCCTCTCCGTGGGAAGCAGCAACCAAAGATGGAGATAGGAGGCCGGTTCGGATCAGGTCCTGGAGGCCTGTGTCGCATCACCATGGGCTCACCATTGGCCCGTGGGGTCACCCTAACCCATGACTGCTGTCCCCCGCTGCGAGGGGCCATTTGCTTTTCATTTGCTGGGGGTGGAGGTGGGGGGGAGGAGCTCAGAATCCGAAGATGAGGCACACACTTCCATGCCCTCTTATTCCATTAGCAACCCCCAAACCTGGCAGATCTGGGTGGCAGTGCCCCATCGGGTCCTACCCTTCCGGCCAGGCCCACCTTGCTCAGGTCTTGGCCTCAGCAGGAAGTCAGCAGTGAGCTGAGAGTGCCCCCTGCTGGTGCCGGCCTGCACTGCCCATTGGGTCTCCACCTGGCGGTCCAGGTGGCTGCCGCTACATACACCGCTGGGATAGCCTGATGGTTCAGGGGAAGGGTGGGCTTACAAGGAAGGAGCACAGAACCCTAAAAACCCAGAACCCTGGCTGGCGTAGCAGCAAGGGCCTTCTAGAAACCTCTGGACAGCAGTGGACAATGGCCAAGTCAGAGGGGCAGGAGAGGATGGCCGGCAGCATGCAGGGGCTCAGGATCTGCAGGATGAAGGGATGCAGGGTTAGGTGCACCAGCCCATGAGGACTCAGCAGGTGGGCAGTGTGAAGATCACTAGCAATGACAAGTGATACAGCGGTGAGCTTATTGATTTCCAAAGTGATATGCTTCTTTGGACAGAGATTAGATAGCATCTACCTGACGCATCAAATCTACGATATAAGTTTTCTTTTTAAGACACATGTCTTCTGGTAAACAGAAGAAGAGAGAGTCAGTGTAAAATAGTTAATAAGTAAATATCAGTAATAAGTAAATATCTATCCATCCACCCATCTACCCACCTATTCACCTGTTCATTCATCCACCCACCTATCCATCCTTCCATCCATCCATCCATCCATCCATCCACTCACCCACCCATTCATCCATCCACCCATCCATCCACTCATTCACCTGTTCATTCATCCATCCATCCATCCATCCATCCACCCCCCTAGCTCAGTGCTGGCTGTATGGCAGGTTCACACAGTACATACAGATGGAATGAATGAGTGAATGGATGGATGGAGTGAATGAGTGAAGAGGTGACCAGACCAGTTGCAGACGATCTTCACAGAGAAGCAGATAACAGATTTGACTGCACTTGGAATTATCTGGGGGATTTTTTTCATGTCTCTGGGTGGGTCCATGTCTCTGGATCTCAGGTGACTAAAGTGCACGTTGGTGTGTCCAGCCTCCTGATGAGAGGTGAGTCACGGGCACCCAATCAGGGAGCTCCATAAGGAGAAACCTGGTCTTTTCGTTTCCCAGGGTTGTCATAACAAACACCGTGAAGAGGGCGGCATTACGGAACAGAAACTTACTGAGTCACCATGTGAGAGGCTAGAAGTCCACGCTCACAGCAGGGGCTGGACCACACGCTTCCCCCGTGGGCTCCAGGGAAGCAAGCTTCCTGATGCCTTACAGCTTCTGGAGTTCTGGGTGTTCCTTGGAGTTTCTTAGCTTGAAGAGTCCCTCCAGAGCTGTCTGCCCCATGGGACTCTTTTATAACACGACATTCTCAAGGGTTTGAGATTAGGATCCCTCCCACTCCAGTATGACTTCATTTAACATAACAGATAGAATACTGACAGATGGATGGATGGATGGATGGATGGATGGATGGATGGATGGATGATGGGGATGGAGGAAGGGTTGAGTAGGTAGATGGATGGATGATTGGGTGGATGCATGGATGGATGGTTAGAAAGGTGGATGGATGGATAGCTGGATGGATGGATGACTGGATAGGTGAATGGGTGGATGGATGGATTGTGGATGGGTGGATGGATGGATGGATGGGTGGATGGGTGGGTGGGTGGAAGAATGGGTGGGTGGGTGGATGGATGGATGGATGGGTGGATGGATGGGTAGATGGGTGGATGGATGGATGGGTGGATGGATGGATGGGTGGATGGGTGGGTGAAGGGATGGATGGATGATTAGATAGATAGATGGATGAATGGATGGGTAACTGAGTGGATGAGTGGGTGAGTGGAGGCAGATAACTGTTGTCAAAATGAGTCCAACTTATAGCAAACTTATATACAACAGAATGAAACTCCTGGTCCTGTAGCATTTTCACCCCCACCAGCATATCAGAGTCCATCGCTGCAGCTAGGACACCAAGATTTCCCACCAAAGAAGCTGGCCCACCATGGCACCAGACATGACGTCCTCCTCCAGGGATTGAGCTTTCCTCTGATGACAGGTCCAAAGGAAGCCAGCCAGACCCTGTTCTGTGTGAGCCTGGTGGTTTCCATTGGCTGATCTTTAGAAGTAGATGGCTAGGCCTTTCATCCTATTCTACTTTAGTCTAGAAACTCCACCAAAACCCACCACTCTGCTGGCTTTCGAAATATTGATGAGAGAGCTTCCAGCATCATCGTCACATGCAAGTCACCACAGGATGACGAACTGACAGATGACTCGTGCTAACAAAAACAAAGACCCTGTTTCCAACCAAGGCCACATTCATAGGTATAGGGGCTGACAAACTCAAGGTGGGGGGATCAGATGGCAAACTACCAACTCATCATCTGTCTGAGAAATCCAAGATGGCAGTCTGCTGACTCAAGTCTCAAGAGCCAGATATCAGGTGGTGATGAGCTGGATCCAGGATCCCGAGGGAGTGAAACATCCAGAGGACTCTGTCAGAATGTCATAGCTATTAGATGCCGGCCACACCACGAAGGAAACTAGCATTTAACTAATAGGCTGCTCGTAGCAAATCTCATCACGGAGGTGATGACATCATATCACATCACAGTATGGGGGTCTGCCTCATGACATAACTGCCCCAATACATCGAACCACTGAGAATAATGGCCCAGTCAAGTTTACACACAACCATAACATTTATAGACTAGAGTGTAACTTGTTAGTGGCAGACGGGGACACAGTTCAGCCACGAACACCTGATGCCACTGCCTTTTATGTACTGAAACTCCCATCATTGGAAGTGGCGAGCCATGCTTGGGTGACCTGGGGCTCCTG